>JAECUM010007278.1:0-62906 GCA_016617855.1 Megalonaias nervosa | reverse complement strand
ATACATTGATGAATGAAATGACTAAGTTTTGTGCATTTTTTATATTTTTATTCTTGATGCTTTTCCTTTTTAAAAATAGAAAACAAAAAAGTGAATGATGAAAACGTAGACAATAAAAAAATGTACAAATTTGTATCAATATTCAGTGCTTTCCAGCATTGTGAGTTTCAAACGAAAAAAAAAAGTAATTCCATTTTTGTGCGTCTTTACAGGTTAAAGTAGAACACAGAGTTTGGAGCAGACTGATTCTCTGTTTTTGTTCTAGGTATAATTTCTATTTGAACCAGGCCAATGCGAATATTGGGCTACAACTTGGAATAGGCCATTTCACGAGAAAATGTGCGCAACAACTTGAAATTCCAAATTGTTTTGCTGTTTCTCGAGAAATGGCAAGGTCGCTGGCTCCAACTTGGAACAGCCATTTCTCGAGAAATTGCACGCAACAACTTGGAATTCCAAATTAATGTGTGTGTGTATGTGTGCGTGTGTGTGTGTGTGTGTGTGTGTGTGTGTGTGTGTGTGTGTGGTTTGGATTTTTAACTTAGCTTTAACAATTTTTCAATCATATCGCTACGATGTCTGTAGTGTGGCAGTTTATAGTGATGTCTAGCACTGGGGTATCATGCCACAGACATGTAGCATGATGTTCCACCCAGTCACATTATCCTGACACCAGGCCAACCAGTCCTAACATTAACTTTAATGCTGAGCACCAAGCGAGGCAGCTGCTAGTACCATTCTTATAAGTCTAAGGTATGACTCAGCCAGGGTTCGAACCTGCAACCTCTTGCATCCAAGTTGGATGCTCTAACCACATAGGCTACTGGAGTGGTCAAAGTGAAAATTTAAAAAGGACTTACAGTATTGTGAATTAAATTGCAAATGGTCCAAACAGTTATATCACAAGTACAAAAGTATTGAGTATTCCAAATGAATTCCAGTGGTGTTCTGAATGAATTCCAATCTTGAAAGTGCTGATGTACCAACAATCTGGCATAGCCTACAATAGTGTTGAAGTGCTAACAGTCTTGATGAATCACAATGATGCAATCCAAAATGTCTGTTTTAGATTCATTTGTGTATTTACATTAATAACTATTGTATGCATTCTTGATGATTTTTAGTTCAATATTTTCCCTCCTTGTTTCAGAGTTATGATACAATTCTTTATACATCTTGTATCTTTTGGCTATTTCTGCTGCATTTAATTATGAATTATTATAATGTAAATCTGGTTTCAGGTTTAGACATAATCCAGACTAAATATGTAGTTATTGAATATATAGAATCAATGTTTTCATTTATTTGTTGTTATATTATTTTGAGTTTTGTGTTTCAGCATAGACTGTGAATCTATTATTGGTTTCCTGTATGTTATATATACTACATCTGGTAAAGATAACAAGAATATATGATTTACTTGCAATTCACACCCATTAAGGTGCTACATCATCTTACAGCACATCTAGTCTAGTTAACAAGGAATATTCTTTATTGCTGTAACAACACTTCAATCCAAGATGTGAAATACATGGGTAAGAATGTCAAACAAGGACCAAAATAAGTCTCCATTATACAAATATATTTTTTTTTTTAAAAGTTTGTTTGTAAACATGTTACTGTATAAAACTCTGAAAGTGCTGATATGAGTTGTAGGATGGATATTTCTCATAACAAGTTTTACACTATCTTCATTTACAGGTTGAAGTTGTCATCTGTTATATTGAATATTTCTTACAATAGAATTCTTTGAAATGGTTCAGTCTGTCGTAAATGAGCTATAAGTTTGTTATAATTTCTCTAAGAGTGCAGATGAAATATCAGTGAAGGTATTAAAATGATTTGCAATACCATCGGGACTAAGCAGTTGCTAAAGCTATCATCAGAAGTCAATACAGTACAATATTAAAATTCAACTGTTGACATGATTTTTCTTTCAGTCATTTTTATTCTCTTCAACTGTGTTACAAGCATAGGTCCTGCCCAACATTCCTGTGAACTTGATTTCTAACTTTGCTTTATACAGCAACATAATTTATTTAGTATGTTCATGTCAAACGAAGAATTAGATAAATTCCTAAGTAGTCTATAAACAAGTTTATTATTTATCTGTGTAAATCAAAATGAATTTATTTAAAAAATTGTTTACAAAATTTAACCAATATAAAAGTTTCAGAAGTTTTTAATCATTGTTGTAATAATTAGGAATGATAGAAAAATCATATTAATAGTCATTAATACAATTTATACAATATACTACATGTACCTGGAAAATACTTTGTAAGATTAAACTTCACCACCTAGCTTAAAATTAACTTGAAACTGTGATGAAGGCGAGAAAAAACCCCTAATTATCTTGTCCTTTAATTTTGCTAACTTTGCTGATAAATAGTTTCAGAAACCTGACACATGCTGATAAATAGTTTCAGAAACCTGACACATTTTTAGGTCTTCCATCTAATATATAAAATACATTATTGTCAAAAACCTTGTCACAAATCTGACACATTTTTAGGTCTTCCATCTAATATTTAAAATACATTATTGTCAAAAACCTTGTCACAAATTTATTTGTTGTCTTATTATTGACGTAACTTTTCCTGCAAAAGGAATTTTTAAAAAAATGTCTCTAATCTATTAATATTCTTCAATATACAAAGGCACAAATGGAACTGATACAAAATCACTTACTTACACAAAATCACTTACTTACTTACTTACTAGTCTACTTACTTACTTACTGACTTATCATCAATTTCCGATGTGTGCGACAATTCGGCTATGTATGTCGAATTACAAAAACCAGCCGCTTGGTCTGTTTATATCTCTTGACACGGTCACGCAATTTCTTGAGAAAGAGCGCATCAACTATTGTTGCGTTATTCAAAGTTGGAGCCCAACATATATGAGCAGTAGGAAGACCTAATCGCATGTCAACGGAACCTTCTTAAGACTGTTGTTACTCAAGCTTTGAGACGGTGTGGAAATTAATGTGGAAGGTAGGTCCTGTTTTTCCCTGATCAGTTAGTATAATTTTTATCTGTAATTTACTGTAGACCTTAGTAAGTGCTGAAACTTATAAATTATTACTGTCGTGAAGATGAGTGGTGACATTTTGTTGTCGACAAATGGGTTGTTTTCTCTGTCACCTAAATTGATCATCGTATATTTGTGCACGTAGCACACGGGAGTCAGTGTATAGTCCTTTATATAATGTTTTCTGGATTCACGAGTGTCACTGTACAATCTTTTATATCAACATTTATGAGGCTTTTGCATTCGAATTATGGACTATGACAACTGTGTTGGTTATCAGATAATAAAGAATCTTTCAGTAACATCTTTCCTTATATGTAGCTCCTTATTCGTGCGTTCAATTTTACTGGTTTTCATTCAGAACTTGATATGTAGGCACTAAATTGTCATTACTTTTTCAAAACCAATATTACTTCTTGAAATAAAGATAAAGCATACAATTAGAACTTGTTGTGTCCTCTATTGCTAGAAATTCTGAAGCTGCCAGCGAAACTTATTTTTGGCCCAACTTGTATCAATACAGTGTTTCCACTAAATGTATATTTTCCTTGTATTATATATTTTTGAGGCAAAAGAAATTTGCATGGATTTGTTTGCCTATAATGCAATTAAAAAGAAATTCTGAAATTTTACAATAATTTTAGAATAATTTTAGGACATCAACTTTTTACAAATTTAGGTTTTACATATAGCATTTCAGATTGTGTATTATGTCAAATTAAAGAGAATTTTCATGCAAAAATGAAAGAGATTTTTTTATGACATGTTTTCTTGCAAAGCGCAATACAGTGAAAATTGCAGGGATGGGGGTACAATGAAAACATGATAGAATGCTCCAACAGATTTTAGAGTATAACACCATTAAACGATAGATCTTAATGAATATGAGTTTACTTGTTAGGATATTGGCTTCTACTTTTGTTGATTTCTAGATTCATTTGTGAATTTTTGTTTTGGTTGGCTTCCAGTCTTTTTTGGTAGCAAACATTTAAACCCAAAATTGGATTGACCCTTAAATTTCAGTTTGCAATTTATGCTAATCAGCGCCTGATTTTTCCATCATTTTCGGCCATGATGGTGATGTCAGTTAAAATGGCTATTTAAATAATTTTATTATTATATGTAATCAGGAGTTTTTCTTACAAATGTGTACCAATTGTCATTAGGTATAACATGTATATGGTACTGTATGGGTCACACAATATCGAGAAGCAGTATATAACAGGGCAGATGACAGAGTGGTTTAAAGCTCTCACCATTACCAATCACTGTCATCTAACCTCTGTCCACACTGGGTGGCCGAGTGGTCTAAAGCGCTGTCCGTTACGGATCACTGCCATCTCACCTCTGTCTGTGTTGGTTCGAGTCTAAGATTCGGCGAATGTGGATATGTTAGAAAGCTTGCCAGTAGCTTCTCGTGGGTCGGTGGTTCTTTCCGCGGATTTCCTGGTTTCTTCCTCCACCATTAATACTGGCCGCCATGTATAGCCTATCGTGTGCTGAAAAATGGCATTAAGCCCCACAACAACAACAACAACAACAACAACTGTCCACATTGGCTGAGTCTTGGGCTCAGCCAATGTGGGTATGTGAGAAAGCTGGTAGTAGCTGTCTGTGGGTTAATTTGCTTTTACCTGGGTTCTTGGGGTTCTTCCACTAGTTATAGTGGCTGTCATGTATAGTCTGTCTTGCACTGAGATGGTGTTAAACCTGAGAGAACAACAATAGTAGGTCATACAAGTTCAGTCACTGATAATTTTCACATGGAAATTCTTGAAGCTTCTTTTGTTTGGAGTTTATTTTTATATTTTTCTTGACGGCACCTTTTCATTGATTACATAAATGCATATTAGAGTGTCAAAAGTTCTTGTACTATTTTAGATTTGTTCATTCATATGGATTGAGAGAGAAGGAAAAGATTTAGAAATAGTCCTAAATATGGAATATTCTGTCTGAAGAACATACATAAGGGCAGATATATTTCCTAAATGGAAAATGAAAGTAGGTGATATTGCCACTATGGCAATAAAAGTGGTATTTTCTCCCAATGACATATTTCAGTATATCATGATGAAATACATAATAAATACATTATATGTTTCACAAGCAAACATGTATGTTACAAAAACATTCACATATAATAAATAAAAATAATAGATTATAATCCATTGGAATTGTACTTCATCTTGGTAGATCTAAGCAGATCTGAAAATATTTTTTGCAAGATTTATGAACTGATCATCTGTTAGTAGTGGATGATGTGTGATATATGCCATCCCCTACCAGTTAGGTAGTAGTGGATGATGTGTGATCTATGTTATTCCCTACCTGTTAGGTAGTAGTGGATATGTGTGATATATGCTATCCCCTACCTGTTAGGTAGTAGTGGATGATGTGTGATATATGCTATCCCCTACATGATATGGTGCTTCGGTTCTGATCAGTTAGGTAGTAGTGGATGATGTGTGACATATGATATCCCCCACATTTTATGGTGCTTTGGTTATTGTTTCTAGAAGAAGATCAAGTCATTATTGCCTGGATTGAATAATTAATAACATAAAATATGAAATGAATGGATGGAATAATGGAGATCTGAGCAAAGATATAGTATAGAACAACATGAGCCCTGTATGTAAAATATAGCAGTTTAATTAATTACATAAATAAAATGAAATTTAATATGACATTTAAATGATACACTTTCTTTTAGAAATAGAATTACACAATTTATGCATTTGCCATCCTTCTACACTGATAAAACAAATTTCTTCATAGTAGAGTAAAACCTATGAGAGACTGCCCCTTCTGCCAACAAAAAATGGTCTTTCAAGACAGGTGGTCTCTCATAACAGGTTTATACAAAAAGACCAGTTTCCAAGGTCCAGTTTCAGAAGAATTTAAAGGAAAATAACCACAATCACTGTACATATATTCTATTCTTTATTAATAGTTCTTCCTAAAATGTTGTATGCATTCATCTGAAAACAAAAGTATATAGCAACAAAGATATACTTACATTTGAAGATCACATGTACATGTATTAGCATATGAAATCATTTCTGATTCACTTCTTTTCCTTTATAACACTGTAAATTTGTTTTACCAACATTTAAACATCTATTTTGTGAGTGGTCTGCTTTTTTTCACTTCTTCCGTTAACAATAAGTATTTTCTCCAGCATTAAAATTTGTCTTTTTTTAGTTGGAGGTACTTCTATTGTTATTAAGTTACTAGGTGTTAACATTATTAGTGCTCAGTTTTAATTTCTACTGTAAAGATGGTTTTGACTAGGATTTGGGGAAATATGAAAAATCTAAACATGTACATTGCAAACAATTAATGAAATAAAAAGAAACAGTTATCTCATCCAGAAACAGTCATTTACTCCGAGACAAAAGTCAATGGCTTAATTCAAAGAAGACACACAGGAATTAACTCTATAAACAAAGTGTGTAACCCAGTTGCGCCAACTTCAATGGATGACAGCTTGGTGATTGGGATGTAATCACTGTAACATAGGGAAAAAGAACAACAAACATCACAAGCTTTTAACACTATCAATCAAATCCCACAAATGATTCTCACTTTCTGGTTTAATAGACAAAGACCTTATTCACCCCCAGGCAATACAGATTAACTTGAAAGACAATATATGCTACCACTACCTTAATTTCAGCACTACAATGGCAATTTGCAGCATGTACATTATCCTGGTTTACAGACAGTACCACCTCTCATTATATACAAACCGGTAGCCAGACTCCATTTTTTAATTTATTTTTTTTATTTATCTTTTTATGTTTGTTTTTTATTAGAACAATCTTTTCTATTTTAGTGGTTGTTGTTACAAATGATTACATAAAGATCAGTGGTGTCTGTCACTGTTCTCGCAATATGGTCATTCATAGGGATACTGGGTCTTACTCATATATATGGGTGTTAGCAACGAAAAGGCTAGGAACCATGCTAAGTGCTAGAATAATCTACATGTACTTCAGTCTGGTTTACAATAGAAAATATAAACACTATAAGAATACTTAAAATATTTAATATCAGTAGCCAGCCTATTTTTGGGGGGAGGGGGATTGTTTTGTTCTTTGGTTTTTAATTTTTTTTTTAGAATGGTGTAAGCGGTCATTGTTACAGGGATTAAATAAAGGTTGGCGGAGTTTATCCCTGTTGTTGTGATGTGGTCATTCATAGCAGTAGCAGAATGCAATTTTGCCAAGATTTTGTGGTTGTGGGTTGCGTTTAGCAGGTGGTCACTCACAACAGAGCATTATATAATAAAATCAATCTGTGAATTATGCTTGTGGTTGGAAATGATAGATGGTTGCTCATAGCAGAGGTCGCTCATAACAGGTTTTACTGTATTGAGTGACTGATCAAACTCCGATTGCTCAGCATAACTTAATTGCTTCTGGTCCATTCCAAATCACTATTGGTTACAGGTCCATGTTGCCATATTTCTTTTCCTTCCCTCCCTCTCTCTCTCTCTCTCTCTCTCTCTCTCTCCTATATTCTCTTCAGTTTGTCAGCCTTAACTTGGCTGTATGTGTCTTTTCCTACTACGTTTGTGCACTGGTATGGGGCTGTTTTTCCTTGGTGCCTTATCTGAGACTCGTTCATTTTTCTGTTTGAAACAACTAATAATTATTCATGACTTCAGAAGATTAAGGTAATTTGTAATGGGGTAAAAATCATTTTGTATAGATTCTTCTATACTTTTATTGATATGGATATGTTAATTAATTGTTTCACCCTTATTGCCAGTAGATTCCATCACTGCAGGCAAATCAGTCATGCACTGACAGTTGGACCAAGCATGGTACAAAGAATAATGGTTTTGTTTGTGAGTAATTATCCTGTATTATCTTAAATTATATAGCCAAGAAGAGGTAGATGTAAGAACAGTTTTCATTTGGAGTGATGGGGCTCAGAATTAATCAACAGGATGTTTATTTAACAGATTAAATTTTAATGGATATTGGGAGACAAAGCATATTGTCACTGTTGGATTAATTACACATTATTGGCAGGTTGAAAAGCATTGGAGGCTGAATAATAGAGTGTATTGGGGCTGCTGTGGTAAATTCCATGTGGAGAACATTGGTGAAGATTTAAGGCATCTGCTGTATGAATTTGTGGTAGGTGTCTACTTCTCAGAGACAAGCAGACAATCATAGGAAATGACTGGCTTACATTAAAACAGCTTGTCAGGGCCAACAATCTTGTTGATGTATATAACTTAGTGTTGAGGCTGAGGATGTTTGCTGACTAAGCAATATTTATATTGCCAATAGAGAATTAGTTTTCTCTCAGTTTTGTTTTGCATCTTAAAATCATTTGTTGATAATTAATATTAGATACATGTGTGAGAAGAAAGGAAAGGTTAGAATACATGTATAGTTAGGAGAGCAAAGATAGACACATACATGTGCATAGATAAGTGGATAGGTAGGTGTAACAGGATTTGACCTGAATGGATGCTTGGATTAAATGACAACACAACACAATGTGATGAAAGATGGAAGTTTATGAAATGAATTGATAACAATATATATATCCTCTATAACGTATACAGTATGATTCTTCACACTCCAAACACACTACTCATTTGATTACATAACACAAACATTCACAAACGGGAAAACAAAAATGTGATTCATATATTCAAAAATGAAGGTAAGATTCATATAATCTCATGTAATGAAAGTAAGATTCATATAATCTCATGTAATAAAGGTAATGAAAGTAAGATTCAAATAATCTCATGTAATGAAAGTAAGATTCAAATAATCTCATGTAATGAAAGTAAGATTCATATAATCTCATGTAATGAAAGTAAGATTCAAATAAGCTCATGTGATGAAAGTGAGATTCAAATAATCTCATGTAATGAAAGTAAGATTCAAATAATCTCATGTAATGAAAGTGAGATTCAAATAATCACATGTAATGAAGGTAACAAAATTGTATTCGATTGAAACAACATCATCAATTGAATCAACATAACAATTGTACCAAACACATGACTCATGACTGAGTCATTTGTACAGTTCATAACCACGTATGACTCATAAATATTTGTAAAAACTTGCAATCGAAACATTTTGACATGGTTTACGTGTCCATTGTCAAACCACACAGTTCTCCTGAATTCTTGGGTTGGCCCACAGTTGTATTGGCCATACACACCCTTCATGGATCCACCATCCGCACAAGTTTACAAATCAGCAGTTCCATCCTTGTATGGCCTTGATGGTCACACCTGCTTCCATCCCCATACAGACGGCCAGACCAACAGCCTGATATACCCACACACACACATGCAAAGCTAAAATAAAACCAAACTGGTGACAATAACAGGTACGGAATTAAAATCTACAGATACATGCTACTAAATTAAACTCTTAATAGCAACCTGTAACAATTCAGAGGTTCACAATGTTTCAAATCCGCATAGTGGTGAAGACAACATTTCACGCTACAACATTAAAACTGAATATGCTTCACATATCAAATAAAATAAAAACGTAACACTTACCCCCAATGGCTGTAGAACAGAAATGGAGAACGTACACTCCTTGACAAGATCCAAAAGACCAATGTGTCAATTAGAGAAGAAACTTGTCTTAAATCTCCAGGGGAATGAGTGTTAGTAAGGATAAAATACCCGTGCATACCATGCTCTTTGTGTCTCTCGCCGCAAGCGATCTACGACGAGATACATGCTAGTTCAGTCACTTAACTAGAAAAATAATTATCCACCCTAGTTAATGTTATATGCATGTACGATGAAAATGATCAAATCATTCTAAGTCGAAACCAAGTTATTTCTTGCCTTATTCTGTGACAGTAGGTAAGGGTTTTGGAAATACATGTAGATTTGTAAGCTTGAGAGAGGGAGAGACAGACTGACAAAGACCTTGAACTGAGAAATTAAACAACTAAGAACAGAACTGTATTGTATTAACTTGATTTCAGAACCCTTGTTAATTGCAGTGTGAAAATTCATCTAGACTCATTTAAATTTCCTATTTGTGACTGAGTACTTTCAGTCATTCAGAATTTCGAGAGGAAAAATATTTCTTTCTCATTATGACTTGATCATAGAGGTTTGTTAGGAATGAAATTAAGAGTATCAACCAGTAGATGAAGGGCTTGGGGTTCCAAACATGTAACAAGAATTGTTACAAGTATTCAAACCCCTCCATCCATTGTAACAGGTTTTGGACCCTCCCAACCCTTGATCCATTGACATATTCTCATAATTTCATTTGTGGACTGTAGTTTACATAATTTCTACAGTAGGTACAGTTTAATGACCAATACAGAATAGCTTCAGATTGATCATTCAGTTGAATTTACTTCAAAATGCTGGTGCTGTACAGGTATATACATCCAATACAATTTAATCTGTTAAGTGATATAAATCAGATTGCTGACTGGCACTCATTACAGCTAATAACCAGCTGGGAAGGTACAGTCACTTGACTTGACAATACCATCAACTCCTTGATTATGTGCATTGCTTGTAGCAGTTAGTCATTGTAGTGTTACTTTAATTACTGTGAACAAATTATTACAGTGTTCCACTTGAGTGGCTTAATTGTGTTTATTAAATATTGACTTGGAATAATTTTTAACCAAGTATTTGTTCTTTGTGGGATCAGTTTCTGGTATTTACTCAGTGAGGCATTTAGTGTTTTATCCACATCTGGACTATAACATGGATCACCAAGTACTCACATTACAAGTAATGAAGTAGCACTGATACACATGATGTGTGTGTGTGTGTGTGTGTGTGTGACTTAGGTTTTTAACATAGCTTTAACAATTTTTCAGTCATATCGCTACGATGTCTGCAGTGTGACACTTTATAATGATGTCTAGCTCTGGGGCATCATGCCGCAGACATGTGGCATGATGTCCCATCCAGTCACATTGTCCTGATACCAGGCCGACCAGTCCTACCACTAATCTTTTAATGCTGAGCACCAAGTGAGGCAGCTGTTAGTACCATTTTTTAAAGTCTTTGGTATGACTCAGCCAGGGTTCGAACCCACGACCTCCTGCATCTGAGACAGATGCTCTAACCACTAGGCCACCGGAGTGGTTGCTACACATGATGTAATATAGTTGATAAATATATTGACTGCTGCGGTGGCCTAGTGATTAGAGCGTTCTCCTTGGATGTGGGAGGTCACTGGTTTGATCCCTGGCCAAGTCATACCAAAAACATATAAATGGTACTAACAGCTGCCTCGCTTGGCACTCAGCATTAAGAGGTTAGTGTCAGGACTGGCCTGCCTGGTGTCAGGATAATGTGACTGGTTGGGACATGATGCTACATGTCTGCTGCATGATGCCCCGCTGCTACACTGTGTAGCAATATGACTGAAAAATTGTTAAAGCTACGTTAAAAAATCCAAATCCATAAATGTATTATTATCTTGTAATTTGTCATCATTTTACAGTTTGTAAAGGGGTTATTTATGTCATCCATCTATATATACTAGGTTTTGCTAGTTCAACACAATTTTCAAAATGTTACAAAACACTTATAAATCATACATACATGTACTTGGAAAGTTCGTGTCTTCAGAAGTTGAAGTCTAAAATCATTTTAAAAATTATGTAAATGTTTCAATTTTTAAGAGTATTTTCAAGTTTGACCAGGATGAAAAGGTGTCTGTCAAAATGTCGACTCACTGGTGTGTCAGTAAAAATTCAATTTGTAAGCATGAAAATTTCAAAGGAAAGCATTGAAGTTTTAAATAAAGTTCAGAACTCATTAAAAATAATAAATAAATAAACACATATATATATATATATATATATATATATATATATATATATATATATATATATATAATTTTTCATATAAATATCTAAATGTATGGTTGTTGCCTTGGTAGATAAGCACATCTGTTGAGACGTGAAACAGAAATTGATTAATTTTCTATTTTTCGGGTTACTACTTTGGGCAGTTATAACATGTACATAGCACAAAATGTGATTAAGTGACTTGCATTTCAAATGTCAGTAAAAAAAAACTTCCTTCAAAAATTGTTATGAAGATATTATTTTTTACTCTTTCTAAATTTTATATGAATAAATCATACCATCTCCTGCATACCTGATGTTCTGCCATTGTTTGCAGCCATGAACCTGCAATAAATATAAGAGATAAATAATTTTCTTTCTCATTAGTAAAATATCCCTAGATTATCATAAAACATACATTCAGTGTGACAGAGCACTCCATGTACATTCGCACAGTAAATAAGTGTTACATAATTATTTCTTAGTTCAAGGTAACAAAGCACTCAATGTATGTTTTGCACAGTAAACCTACCTAACATAATTGTTTCTTAATTGAAGTAGAAATGGCAATCTACCCATAAAACCTTAAACAACTAACTAAATCCTAATTTCAAGACAACAAAACAAAACAAACACTCACAATATTAATTTAAAAAATAGAAAATAGAGTCGAATTTGATTGTGGATCCATTTGCGTGACAAGTTGGTTGACATTTCCAATCGGCTTTAGTGATTGATATGTTGAAATATATTTCTTAGCTTATTGCCTATGTTATGGCAGTCTGTTGAAAACAAAATTCTGGACTGTTAAAGTGAAAGTGAATTATTCAGTTTTTTTCGTCTGGGGAAAAACACTAATTCAAAGACTAGCCTCTAATTCTTTTGCACACAGTATCATGCTCATTATAATCCAAACTGTTACACAGACACTGGTTACAGTGTGAATATTCTTAGTGAATGGCAATCTTGCCATTAGTCTTTGTACATGCAAGTGCATATTCAATATGAGAGCCAGTGACAGTATTCATAAAAAGACACTATTAGGTATATTTCAGAGAATGATTTTGTGTGTTTTTAAGTTGATAAATATGAAAATTGATAGACATGATAATCACATTATGTGTTTTGAGAATGGCACTGTGTAGTATGCTTTCATGGGCGCCTGCAGGATTTTTTGCAAGGGGGGGGTCAGGACTTTGTGCAGGTGGGGTCAGGATTTTCAGGGGGGGTCAGTCAGTCACGGCCGGGAGAGTTAGTATAAGAAGCAGTCTGAAACTAAAGCTAATATTTATTAAGTATTTTGAACAGAATCTTGTGACTTATTTTCAGCTTCATTTGCATGATTAAACTTGTCAGAATTTATATATATATATATATATATATATATATATATATATATATATATATATATATATATATTTGCAGTATGAGTTCCAGGGGGGGTCACATGACCCCCCTTGACCCATGCTGTGGGCACCCATGTATGCATTAGAACCACATGTTACAGCTGAGGTATTAGCACCAATTACCAAGAATTGCATACCTGTATCTACCATTTTCACAACTTGCATGTTGCAGTTAGTAGAGTACTTTTAATGACTAGGTGTCTTATTGCTCAGTAGTAAAAAAAAATTGTTTTAGAAAGCAAGTGCTTGATTATGGTTTTTGATTTGGACATGGGCACCTGCACATACGGGTGGTGGTGGTGGTGGGCACTCCCCCCCCATTTCACCGCTAAACATGTTTTGGCATACATCAGTAGAATTTCATAACTGACCACTACATGTTTACTCTTCCCAAAAATAATTCTGCAGGCACCCCTGGATCTGGAAATCAAGTGTTTATGTCATCAGGTTGAGCTTTGTTAATATTTTTGAAAATATCTTTTGTAGTTCTTATGTCAAAACAACCAGATTTTGATGCCCATGTGGGGGGGGGCATACATTTGTTAAATTTATGGAGAAATTTGGCACAATTCTGCATCCAGCAAAAAACGCTGACCTCAGTACCAAACTATACTATGTTGGCTCTGTTGAGGTACTTTAGATAGCCTGAATTATCTCCCATTTTCTTCTGTTTATTTGACATTAGTGTATCTCTCTAGTGACAAAATTTGCCCAGTTCATGTTATTTGATGAGTCTACATTTCCTCAGAATGCTTCTGTGTTTTTTTTTTAATCTTCAGAAATCTTTGCATAATGTTTTTATTAAGGCCTTTGAAATTCTATTAATGTAGTGAGAAATCTCAGAACATTGGAGAAAATATATTGAATATAGATCGTGTACAGATTAAAAAATTGACAGATATTTATATTTTACCCCACACATCCCCAGAAAATACATTGCTAACCATGACTATTATGTAGACCTGTAAAAAATTTTCTCTTCCAATATTATGACAGTTCTTACTAGTGATAGAATTTCAAAGGTCTGTGTTAACATGAAATTTTGATCAATTGTGACACATAGGCATGCATTAAAACTCTACATTTATTCTAAGCAGTAAATGAATTCTTAATGCAAGTTCAAAATCAACAAAAATCCACTTTTCTCAGTCAGATCTTGTACATGTTGGCAACTGATAAAAAAAATTAGAAATAGATAATATTGTTCATTTTTCATCTAGAAGCAAGCAGTGGTCTCTATGCAGGCTATGGAGAGACCATTCCATCTTGAAGCAAGTAGTGGTTTCTTTACAGTGTTATAGGGACACCATTCCATCTAGAAGTAAGTGGTGGTCTCAGTGCAGTATTATAGGGACACCATTGCATCTAGAAGCAAGTAGTGGTCTCTATGCAGTGTTATAGGGACACCATTCCATCTAGAAGCAAGCAGTGGTCTCTATGCAGGCTATGGAGAAACCATTGCATCTAGAAGCAAGCAGTGGTCTCTATGCAGTGTTATAGGGACACCATTCCATCTAGAAGCAAGCAGTGGTCTCTATGCAGGCTATGGAGAAACCATTGCATCTAGAAGCAAGCAGTGGTCTCTATGCAGTGTTATAGGGACACCATTCCATCTAGAAGCAAGCAGTGGTCTCTATGCAGGCTATGGAGAAACCATTGCATCTAGAAGCAAGCAGTGGTCTCTATGCAGTGTTATAGGGACACCATTCCATCTAGAAGCAAGCAGTGGTCTCTATGCAGGCTATGGAGAGACCATTCCATCTAGAAGCAAGTTGTGGTCTCTATGCAGTGTTATAGGGATACCATTGCATCTAGAAGCAAGCAGTGGTCTCTATGCAGTGTTATAGGGACACCATTCCATCTAGAAGCAAGCAGTGGTCTCTATGCAGGCTATGGAGAGACCATTCCATCTAGAAGCAAGTTGTGGTCTCTATGCAGTGTTATAGGGATACCATTCCATCTAGAAGCAAGCAGTGGTCTCTATGCAGGCTATGGAGAGACCATTCCATCTAGAAGCAAGTAGTTGTCTCTATGCAGTGTTATATGGACACCATTCCATCTAGAAGCAAGTAGTGGTCTCTACGCAGTGTTATAGGGACACCATTCCATCTAGAAGCAAGCAGTGGTCTCTATGCAGGCTATGGAGAGACCATTCCATCTAGAACTAGAAGCAGGCAGTTGTATCTGTGCAGTGTTATAGGGACACCGTTCCATCTTGAAGCAAGCAGTGGTTTCTATGCAGTGTTATATGGACACTATTCCATCGAGAAGCAAACAGTGGTCTCTATGCAGTGTTATAGAGACACCATTCCATCTAGAAGCAAGTAGTAGTCTCGGTGCAGTGTTATAGGGACACCATTCCATCTTGAACCAAGCAGTGGTCTCTATGCAGTGTTATAGGGACTCCATTCCATCTAGAAGCAAGTAGTGGTTTCTGTAGTGTTACAGGGACACCATTCCATCTAAAAGCAAGCAGTGGTCTCTATGCAGTGTTATAGGGACTCCATTCCATCTAGAAGCAAGTAGTGGTTTCTGTAGTGTTATAGGAACACCATTCCATCTAAAAGCAAGTAGTAGTCTCTATGCAGTGTTATAGGGACACCATTCCATCTAGAAGCAAGCAGTGGTCTCTCTATAGTGTTATAGGGACATCATTCCATCTAGAAGCAAGCAGTGGTTTCTCTATAGTGTTATAGGGACATCATTCCATCTAGAAGCAAGTAGCAGTCTCTGTGCAGTGTTATGGGGAGACCTTTCCATCTAGAGGTAGTGGATTCTCTAAGCAGATGGTCTTCTGTTACAGGTCAGAACACAACAGAAGTGGTTAATCAGTGAATGGTGCTTGTACTGTTTACCTCTGTGAAATGTCACACACAATCAGTTTCTAAAAATAGTCAGCAGCCCGCTTTCGGACAAGGTGAACCGGCGTAATGGCAAACAGTGATCTCTGCCATGTTATTGTTCTTACTGAAAACCGTGTACCAGGTGGTAAATTTGTTCATTTGAATATAGATGCTCATTACAATATTTGGTTATAGTGGTGGTTAATCCTGTAGACTGTATAAATCTTACAATCAAATGTGATGAATCTTTCTAGAACAGTACAATACACAAATTGCTTGCAGTTCATCACCGATATATATACCCTGAATATTTTTTAAAATGAAAATTCTAAGGGAAATGCCCCCCCCCCCTTAAATAATGTTGACGTAGTATTCTTATATGAGATTCAGGTTTTAACATATAAATAGAGAGGGATGTATGTAGAAAAGTGACTATTTCATATATTTGCTTATTGCATAAAATTACACTCTCCTGAGTTGATGTGATGTCATGCATGTAGAATCTAGAATTTTTGCATATATATATATATATATATATATATATTATATAATATATATATATATATATATATATATACGATATATTTCAACAAGAAATGTATAAATGTTTGGGGTTTTTTTTGTATTATGCATTAGTGATTTTATTACCCTTTTCTGATTCCGATGTGTTTATCGGTAACAAATTAAAGAAAAAATGTGAGAAAATTTAAGTTTATTTCAGTGTTGGTTTTACAAAGATTTCGTAATTTTGAATGACAATTTAGAACATATAAGAATGCTGTATGTTCATTTGAGTTATGGTGTTGAAAAGAGCAGCACAGGTTGATTATATTTATACTACATGCATAATACATTTCTTTAATTAAAAGAAATATACAATTACATTTTGTTGGGAAGTATAATTGTATGCATGTATTGATGGAAACAGCAATTCAGAAACTGCTGTCCCTAATGATGATAGCCACCCTTAAAATGATACATTTTACACATGAAAACTAACTGAAAGGGAAATAAAATAGAAATGAATATTGTTGGTTTCAACACATTCATTTGGCACACACATACACACACACACACACACACACACACACACACACATATTCCTTTAATGTGTATATACAAGAGTGTTACTTGACATAGATTTGAAAACAATGCAAAAGGGTGACAAAGAAATAAAATGTACAAACAAATTATTACTGTACACACTCATATATTTTAGGTGATTATATCAAAACATTACATTGAGAGGGAAGTGCAAATAAAAACTTTATTTTTGCATATATATCATGAAAAACTATGTGTTATTAAACATCTCTTGGTGCTTTGTCAAAAAACAATGGCAGCAGCCAAGCACTGTGATATCATGGTCTATTTTTAGCACAAGGTTAATTTCAGTACAAATGCCATTGAGAAGGTGGTGTCTCAGGACAGCCCATATTTTATGGCACTGGCCCTACAAACAGGCACTGGTGTGCTGTTAGTGTGTCTGTCAGATGGGGTTGAATTGCATTTCACAAACTCAGTCAGCATATTGATAAAAGTTGGAATGTGTCATTTGACATGGTTAATTTATACATCTTCATGACACTACAAGTTTAGTGGAGTCACTGTGGCTCAGTGGTTAGGGTGTTGGACTCGAGATCAAATGGATATGCATTTGAATCCTACCATTTGACCAGCCTGAGTCAGCTACCATGGTGTGCCCTTGGGTAAGGCTTCAGCACTAAATAGCCTACTCATGTTGCTGTGCCATAAAGTGCCAAACCAGCCAACTTTAATGATCAAAGGCATTATGAGTTATAAAATTTGAAATGAGAGGATCTCAGCCTTTATGTAAGTTTTATTATATAACAGTAACTCTGATAATTTGCAACAGAGAAACTACTTTTGTGTCATATTGCAGTACCCTTTATGAGAAAATAGTGAACCTCCTTGTTGGATAAATTTAGAAATTAAATGCTGATTTCTCTTGTATAGGTGGGATGATTGTGCTCATATTTAACAGAAGTAACAAATGACATGGACTTGACCTATACTTAGTACATTTTATAACATGATTTTGTAGAGATATTGTCCAGTTCATCAGAGTGCATACAAATAAAGTACATTAGATATTATAATTCTCTCAGGGTATTTCAGAAATGAGATTACAGTAATATTTTTAACTCTTGGTGCCCCACATTCAGGTACATGTTAACAGGTGTACATGTGTGTCAAAGATCTGGGAGTTGATAAAAATGCACAAATGAAATAACAGTGACAATTGTTCTAGTTAACCTAACTTAACCAGTTTACAGCCATTCAGTCAGGGCAAATCTACTGGTATGGGTCACAGAGGAGTAAACATCAGCTGATCTACTTTGGGAATAGTGTACAATTCATGTAAATACCATTTAAACTGATCAGCTGAAGTTTTAATGCATTCTTGTCTTTTGAGTTTTTCAACCATTGGCATTTACTTAACTACTGCCTTGATTGACTTTACTATCCATCTGCTTAAATTTGAATTGTTTATGACGTTTAATTCTGCATGAGTAGACCAGAACATTTTCTTGTAGGTAAGTCAATAAAGCTTTCAAATGGGCCATTCGGATATTTTATGCAGCAGGTAGTAGTATATGGAATTAATTAAAATTTACAGTTGATCATGCCAATAACTGACAATTGAATACAGTTGTATAACTTAGCATGACAATTTGCATTCATTTAATAGATGCTTTTCACTTACAGCATCAGGCTGCATTTGTATCGCCACAAGTTGCCTGTCAAGTATTGATCAATTAATATACCCATACTGGCATCTATGTAGGAAGCTAAATTGAACAGATGTACTTGATGATTTTCATACACATGGCTTCTTTATTCCTGTATGAAAATGATTTTTTATGGTCAGGAAATTCTTTTATGCAGGTTATTTTAAAATTGATTCTTGCAATCCAGCATATGGAATTAAACTGCTAGCAATTAGTTGTTTGTTGTTGTTTTGCATTTAACACCATTTATTGAACCTATGTGGATAGAGGTGAGATGGTAGTAATTGGTAAAGGCAAGCGCTTTAGACCACTTGGCCATGTGGGGTCCACCAGCAATTAAAGATTTGATTTTAATTGATTTTCGGGACACTGGTAACATAACTTTCCAGTACAAGAAGATAACCAATATTTCTGTATTCATTGGTATCCTACTGTGTTGCAATTTGTATTCACAAACATTCTTCCGCATCAGTATTTTAACCCTAACTTTGTGTTAGACTGTCTGTGGAACTTATAATCTTTATTTACTCAGAAATTTACACCATAACCAGTTAATAGGATGGTTATTGCTAATTCAGCTCCCATAGCATACCTGTTGAAACATTATGACAATAAAAGTTCAAGATCTGTACATTTCTGAATGCTCAGATCCTGCAGCATTTTCTTGATTACGTGTGTTTGAAATGTGTTGTTAATTCTACACCAAGGCGCATGTTACACACATCAAAATATAGTAAGCCTGAACCAGATCTTATGCTCAGCAAGTGGGCAAAGAGTGCTGCTTGGACTGACTTGATGGCTTTATATGCAAGGAAAATTGGCAAGATTGATAAATTATTATGAGTGTGCAGTAGAGACTTGATAGAGAGAGAATCTAGCCAAGCAATTGCATCGGTATCATCAGTCTGTGAAAATTGGTTATTATCTTTAAGCTGCAAATTCTCATTCCTTATCCATTAATACACACAGTTGTTATCTGTCCATACACACAATCCTTATCTGTCCATACACAGTTCTTATCTGTCCATATACAGTTCTTATCAGTCCATACACACATTCCTTATCTGTCCATACTCACAGTCCTTATCTGTCCATACACAAAGTTCTTATCTGTCCATACACACAGACCTTATCTGTCCATACACAGTCCATACACACAGTTCTTATCCGTCCATACATAGTCCTTATCTGTCCATACATAGTCCTTATCCGTCCATACACAGTCATATCTGTCCATACATAGTCTTTATCTCTCCATTCACACATTTATCTGTCCATACATAGTCATTATCTGTCCATACACACATTTCTTGTCTGTCCGTACACACAGTCCTTCTCATTTTGTCCCTATAATGAGGAGAAACACACCTGGTGGAAAATCTTATTTTTGTATAATAAAACATGCAGGCTCAGCATGGTGATGGAGGGTGTCATGTGGGTTTTAGGCTCAGCAATTCATGGTGATGGAGGGTGTCGTGGGTTTTTGTCTCAGCAACTCTTGATGATGGAGGGTGTCATATGGGTTTTATGTTCATCAGCTCATGGTGATGGAGAGTGTCATGTGGGTTTTAGGCTCAACCTTGGCTAACAAAGATGTACTCAACCCAGTTTTGAGTCAGATTGAACTAGAATTGGATTAGAATGGGTTAAAATGTTATTACATACCCATTTTTGATACAGATGTTCAATCTGTATTGCACACCTAAAATTTCTGTATTGCTCACCCTTCCTGGAACTACTTTCTGACTTGAAATATTCAATAAGAGCCCCACTTAAACAATATTGGGAATTATTTATTATTATATATGTTACATTATTCAAAAATGCAGAAACACATTTGTAATTTTAAGAAATGCAATCATATTGGGTGAAAAGGACTTTTATTGCTGCTGGTGATAATGGAGGAGTATACTAAACTGTAACAAGCAGTTTAAGGGCATTTCATGTTATCTACTGCTGATAAACCTGAGTTAGTTGAGATTGAAACAATACTTTGGATAGAATGCTTGACAAGAAGTTCTCAGGTGAAGCTGGTGTGCAAAAGTGACACCAAACATATGTGAGAGACACACACACACACACACCAAGTGCTTTGCCACTGAAATCTAGTACTGAACATTTAAAACTCAGACAAATTAAGAAAGACTCAGGGATTTGTGTCAGGATAAACAGATAATGAAGGGGCAGTAACTGCAGCTACAGCATTGGAACTAAAGGTGAGTCAACTAATTGCCACAGCCTACTGAATTCTGGGCACAATGACCATAAACAAAAACGTCTAAGAAACTGAAGAACAAAAAGGTTTGAACTATGCATGGTTGATCTCCTTTTCACTTACAGCAGTGATGACACAGAAGAGAAATTCCAGAAAGTAAATCATATAAAATTTCAAACACACCCAAAGTCCATTTCAGCTTCAAACTTTCAATAATAGTTTGTGGAATTTTTAAAAAATTTTTTTTTTCAAGGAGCAAGTTTAAGTGGAGTAACATTGAATTTGTCTATTAATATTACTGAGGAATTTAATTTGTTTAGTAAATCTGAGGATAAAACTGACAAACATTTGAAACATATAGGTAGATGTATCACAGAGAGCAGGAGGTATTTTAACTGATGCTAATATTGAACAGTTACATCTTGTTACAGTATTGATGTCTTTTTCATCATGGGTCACTTACAGGGATGTGTATGTTTACATTTTAAATTATGCTACTGTTCATGTAGAAATAAGGAAAAGAAAACGGGACAATATTGTTTTATATTTTCTTGTTAAAAAAGTCCAAGTGACCATTAAAAATCTAGTCCACATGTTAGACAAGACACAGAATCTTTGTTTTCTTAAAAATATGTTAAATTATCACCTTAAAGTTAAACGCATCAATAATTTCTAGTATTAAATAAAAACAGACTTTGAAAGCACTTTAACTTAATGATCCTGCTGTATAAAATTTAATGTTTTTAATTACTGTAGTCACTGCTATGTTACCATGAAAATTTGCTTGGAAGTAGATTTTATGTATTCAGTAAGTAAGATGTAAGAAAAAGAGTCACTTACTAATCCAAAAGGGGCCCAGAGTGGCTGAGCGGTCTAAAGTGCTGACCATTGCAGATCACTATCATTTCGCCTCTGACTGCAGTTTGAGTCTCGGGCTTGGCCATCATGGCTACCTAAGCTTTTTGTAGATCAGTGGTTCTTGCCGGGGTTTTCCCAGGTTCTTCCTCCACCTGTTAAACTGGCTGCCATGTATAGCCTGTCTGGTGATGAAAAGTGTTGTTAAACCCAATAATAACAATAACACTAACTGATCCAAAACCTGTGTTCAGTTTGAAAATTACGGAAAAAAATCCACTTTCCAGTGACTGCAGTATATATCCATCCATATGTCCCATAAATCATTTTATAAAAAAGTTGTAAGCCAAAGAGTAAATCACCATATATGCAATGCAGACAGATGATGCAACTGCATTGTATGTATCTAGATATAGCCCCTGTTACATACATGGTGATTTTTCATAGGGTTGTGTTATGAGTCAATGCTCTTCAAGGAAGTGACAGAAAAGAGTGAAAAGCAACAAGCTTTGTAAAATTCAACAAATAATTTATTTCCCTGGGATACAAAGTGAAAATATAATGAAAAAGAACTTTGGTATTGCGAATTAAATTCCAAAATAATTCTAGAATTACAGAACACAAGTCCTAATAATTTAAAGATCTGAATAAACTTTAGTAGAAATCTAAATGTAATTGAATGCAGAAGGTGTTGATGTGCCAGTGGAGGCCTGTATTATGTTGTTGTATGAACAGTCTTTTGTTGAAACACAGTAGTATAATCCAAGAAATCCTTATTTGAAATTTCAGTATAAATTCAAGTCTCTATTTCCAAGAATGTTATCAGAGCGCTTTTGTATTTCCAGAGAAGAAATAATTTAAATAATTCCAGATCAAATACTGTACACAATAATAACTTGATTCTACTCAGATGTTAAAGGACGAATGAATGATCTTTCCAGTGACAAGATTATTAAATAGCCCTCTATTTTAGGTCACAGTTAGCATTTTCTAAAGAAACTATTACCTAATGAAAATAACCTTCTAGAAACTTCTTAATGTTTACAAAATAAAAGGGGCCCCGAGTGGCCGAGTGGTCTAAAGCGCTCACCGTTAGGATTATTGCCATCTCACCTCTGTCTGCATGGGTTCAAGTCTCAGGTTCAGCCAGTGCAGGTATGTGAGAAAGCTTGCCAGTAGCTTCTCGTGGGTTGGTGGTTCTTTCTGGGGTTTTTCTGGGTTTTTCCTCCACCATTAATACTGGCTGCCATGTATGGCCTATCTTGTGCTGAAAAATGGCATTAAACCCTATAACAACAACAACAACAACAAAATAAAATGTTAGTTAGAAAGTCTGCTACTAAAATTATAATGTATAACCTGGACTATGTCACTAATAATAATAATAATAATAATAATAATAATAATGACTTTATTTAAAGAAGTTCATTTGGTCAACTGACCAATCTTCCATGAGGCCTTCTACAATGACATTTTTACAAATATATATATATATATATATATATATATATATATATATAATGCACAATTTTTACAAGATAAGGTGTCTTTAGACAACAAATTCTGTTAAAAACTTGACAATTGATCTACTGCTACAATAAAATAAGTGCAAGGCTTCAAGGATGAGTACATACAGGATTCATACAAATAATAGTAGCAAACGTGTAAAACATTATAGGTGTGTACATGATAACAGTATTGTAAAAAGTAGTTGCACTGAATTAAAAAAACAAATCATACAAATGATTGTTTCTGTAGATGTTGACTAAGAAGTTTTTGAAAGCTTGACGTGTCAGTGGACTTTATATCAATTTGTATGGAATTCCATAGTTTGGCTCTAGAAAAAGCAAAACTCTTCTTATAAAATGCTGAATTTGGTTTAGGTAAATATAACTTGTTTGAGATGGATCTTAGTTCATACATATGTACATTTTTAACAAATTTAAAATTGCATTGATGATAATCAGGAGCCAAACCATGTAAGGATTTATAGACTAGTAAACCCATTTGAAACTGAGTTCTCTGCTGAAATGGAAGCCACTTTGGGGTTTTAAAAAGATTTGTTGCTGGTGTATCTAAATCAGCATCAAGAATAACTCTAGCTGCTCTTTTTTGAAATTTCGGTAATCTTTCATGATTTTCTATACCACTATTACCCGAGACAGAACAACAGTATTCTAGGTGTGGCATGATATATGTGTTGTAGAATATCTTTCTCTGTTCTTGAGGGAGATGAGATTTTATTCTGTTCAATAGGTAAAGCAGTGAATTAATTTTTTTATGACCTTGTCAGCTTTTATTTTCCAGCACAAGATATGGTCTGTCATGATGCCAAGTAGTTTTTCATTTTCAAACTGTTGTATATCCATTCCTTTTATCATTACTTTGAAATAATTTTTCTCAGCTTTTACTCTTGTTCGACTACCTATGATCATGGCTTTTGATTTGGCTGTATTTATCTTCATACCATTGTGTTCACAACAGTTATTTATTTTTATGTCAGGTATGCTAGGGGAATCCCAATAACCTAGACCCAGACCCAAATAAACATGTTTACCTCTATTAATAATGATCCTAATATTAAAACTATACATATAGAGAATATTTTAGCTATGTATTAGTTGTGTACAGGATTAAAACAAAAATCAATAATTCAGGTCAAGTAGAAAATAAACTTGATTTTGGACAAGGTTAAGTCCAACATATAATGTTACATTACAATAGCATATAATAAAATAATTTTTTAAAAAAAAAAAACCTAACTAACAAACAATGCAAATTAAATATACATAACAGTTGTACAGTATCTTTCATAAAATGCCAAATGCCTCAAATAGTACTGGTATGTAAGATATTGAAAAGGATGTGTGAATACAGGGTGGATATGTAGTAAGTACAAAACCAAATAAGCGTTTTGTTCCGAATGGGGGGAAAGAACTCGTTTGGTATGGCATAAGTTGGTTTGACATCTTTGACATATTTCTGTGATGTATCAAACTCATTATTTTTGTGTGCACTTGGAACAAAACATGTAGCTTTGTCAATGCAGTATACTATATATTATATATTGTAATTGTATTAGAATGGGTTAGAATTATTTGTACTTGTATTAGAATGGGTTAGAATTGTATTAGAATGCGTTAGAATTGTATTAGGATGGGTTAGAATTGTATTAGAATGGGTTAAAATTGTATTGTACTTGTATTAGAATGGGTTAGAATTGCATTGAATGGGTTAAAATTCTATTAGAATGGGTTAGAGTTATATTAGAATGGGTTAGAATTGCATTAGAATGGGTTAGAGTTGCATATGAATGGGTTAGAACTGCATTAGAATGGGTTAGAATTGTATTAGAATGGGTTAAAATTGCATTAGAATGGGTTAGAATTGTATTAGAATGGGCTTGAATTGTATTAGAAGGGTTAGAATTGTATTAGGATTGGTTAGAACTGTATTAGAATGGGTTAGCATTGCATTGGAATGGGTTAGAATTGTATTAGAATGGGCTAAGATTATATTAGAATGGGTTAGAATTGAATTGTACTTGTATTAGAATGGGTTAGATATGTATTGTACTTGTATAAGGATGGGTTAGAATTGTATTGTACTTGTATTAGAATTGGCTAGAATTGAATTAGAATGGGTTAGAATTGTATTGTACTTGTATTAGAATGGGTTAGAATTGTATTGTACTTGTATTAGAATGGGTTAAAATTGTATTATACATGTATTAGAATGGGTTAGATATGTATTGTACTTGTATAAGGATGGGTTAGAATTGTATTGTACTTGTATTAGAATTGGCTAGAATTGAATTAGAATGGGTTAGAATTGTATTGTACTTGTATTAGAATGGGTTAGAATTGTATTGTACTTGTATTAGAATGGGTTAAAATTGTATTATACTTGTATTAGAATGGGCTAGAATTGAAATAGAATGGGTTAGAATTGATTGGACTTGTATTGGAATGAGTAAGAATTGTACATGTATTAGGATTTGTAAGAATTGTTATTATACTTGCATTAGGTTGGGGTAGAATTGCATATAATTGAGTTAGAGTAGAAAAAAGTACAGGTCCTCAAGAACATACGAATAGAGTATTATTTGTATTGTTGCACTTACAGGGACAGTATCAGTGTTGGTATCACCTCTGTCATTGTGTCAAATGAATGGATGGAAGATTGAAATTTTTTCTTTTGACCTTCTATTCTTGGAAATCATAATTTGCCAAAACTTGTATGTACGGTATATTTGTCAGTAACTAATGAAACTACAAGATAATTATATTTATATGAAGTTCTTTTTTTTCAGGAGAATCAGGTATACATTTAGCTAGTTGTGTGTCATGCCTGTATTGAAGTGGACTCGACTATGCTAGAAGATCAGTTTGCTGAGTTCTTCTTTCAGTGATAACCATATCCTAGAGGGTCACAACATTGGCATGATAGTCAGTTTAAATTCAAGTTTTACTGAAGTGACACATTATAAGTGAAAGGTAAGCTTTCTAATGGTAATGCATCCTCTGTAATATATTTTGATTGATTTACTGGTATTTTTGGGTTGTTTTTATTTCCTGGAGTAAAAGAGTACTCCTTACTGGACTGTCCTTTGCAGCTTCATACAGAAAAGGTTGACTCATATGGGGAATGATATACCTGGCCTACATGATGTTTATAAGACAGGGTCTCCAACAATATTGGATTGTGTACATTAGCTATATTGAAGATAAAACAGAAAGGTTGACTCTAATAGGAGAATGGAATACCTGGCATGCATAATGTGAAGAGAACAGTGAACGTGGCATGATTTTTAAGGATGACTTCATGTCCCCTTTGAACATGTATGTATGCGGTGTTAAGGGCATGGGGTGAAGTGGGTTTTTAAATTAAAATTCATGATCTAAATGAAAATAATTTGTTTTGTAAAAAGTTCATCTAAACTGCTCTTTGGACATCCTTCTCAAGTCCAAACATGGATGCCTGTGCACATTGGACACTTTATAGGTTTGTCTGGATCTGGGAACTGGAAATATACTATAAGGGAGTAGTCACTGAAGACTTATAAAATAAACTCCCCACTCCTATCCTTTGCTTTTTGCCTGTTTTCTTTTTCAAAGGTATCATTTTTCTCAAATTTTGAAACTTAGTAAGCTGATAAAATTGCTTTATGCAAGATAAGTTTCACTTTCAGATATAATGTTCATGGTTATTATGTAATTTAAGGCAAAAGACCAAGTGCAGAAAAAATGCCATTGTAAGTTTGTTTGAATTTAAATGATACTAGATTGATAGTGGCCTCAGGTGGCTGAGTGGTCTAAAGCGCTCGCCTTTACTGATTGCTGCCACCTTGTCAGTATCTCCTGTTGTTCGGTGGTTCTTAACATGATTTTCCCAGGTTCTTCCTTGACCATTTATACTGGCTGCCATGTATAGCCTATCATGTGCTGTTAAATGATGTAAAATCCACAACAACTACACTGAGTTCCCCAACTCCTGAAACCCTATGACCCACCTGGATTAGCCAGAACTGCCAGACACAGTGTCGTGGTTTTATGGAGGTGTGATGGGCCTTATTAGTGTAAAAAAAAATCACCCAAATCACAGTAGATCATTGCTGATTATATAAATATGCCATAAGGACACAGTTTTCCATTCTCCCAAGAGTTGCTATGCTACAAACTAGACACATTATATTCAGAGAATTGTGTTACCACTCCATTTATTTCCTCTTCTCTTAATTATCTCAGTCTCTTTATGTCATTACAAGATATACCAAAAGACATGCATGTACCAACATTAATTTATGTTACATACAGGACCGTTCCAGTGGCCTAACTGGTTAGAATGTCTGCCTCATTTGCTGGAGGTTGTGTGTTTGAACTCCAGCCAAGTCATACCAAAGACTTATAAAAATGGTACTAGCAGATGTCTTGCTTGGTGCTCAGCATTAAGAGGTTAGTTTTAGGACTGGTCAGCCTGGTGTCAGGATAATATATTGGGTGGGACATGATGCTACATGTCTGTGGCATGATGCCCCAGTGCTAGACATCACTATGAACTGCCACACTGCAGACATCATAGCAATATGACTAGAAAATTCTTAAAGCTACCTTTAAAAAATCCAGATGTCCACAAATGTTACATACAGAATATGATTGGTGGGCCCTGTAGACCAACCAAATAACTAATTATTAGGGGTGAAACGATTCATTGATATATTGGTGCATTGATACTTTTGCTGAAATGATACATATATTGATACAAGAGACGGAGAATCAATACAAAACGATACTTACCATATGCATGTTATTTTAGTCTTCAGAAGTCATGAATAGTTATTATTAGATGCCTCATTATTCTGTAAATTATAATCCACCAGAAACAGCATTTGCAGTCACAGGTACTCATGTTTATTAGCAAAAACGAATAAGATCATTTGAGAATACCCACTTGCCATGGTTCATAATCTGCCCCCCCCATTTCATGCTAATTATCTTAACCGAGAAGTATGTTCAGCATATACTATACATTCCAAACGTGTTCCACATGTTTAATTAAGCACTTTACTTGTCATTTAATAACCACTTTCAAGCGAAGTTTCTACTTTGAATTGTATCTTGACTCTTTTGGTTGATTTGAAAGCTGTGCTACTGGTGTGTTGTACGTTCAAATATGTTACATTGAATTCTCATTTGTGGTTATTGCTTGTTCCACTCCAGGTTAAACAATTACCACCAATCAGAAATAAATGTAGCTTCTTCTCTGCATGACAAGCAAGAAGTATTGGCAGAGCAACAGAGAAACTTTGTGTGAAAGTCATTAGATATGTCAAGTACTTGAGCGGAGATGCTTTCACATGAATCGTGCAAAATTTGTACGAATTCTTGCGCTTGGAGAAAAGTGAAACATGAAAACTTGTGCAAATTTGTTGTAAGCCCCACATATGAAACTGTGCTCAGCAAAGTATACAATTCTTATTTAACCATTCTTGTTGAGAAAGCTGTTTTTCGGGTAGCAACTGTTCCACATCTGGGTTCCTCAAGCATGGCATGAATTGTTGTGAAACTAAATTTGATTAGAACAACGTGTCCAGGAATAAAAATTATGGTGTAGTTTCAACCATTCATAAAGAAAGTTTTACAAATGAGTGTTTAAAATACGAGTTACCTAGAAAACCCAAAATGTCTGATTCCTGGTGTGGTTCATTACGATTTCGTTCGGCAAATACTTGCTGTTGATAGTGATGATGACAATAATTTGTAAAGTTCTGAAGTATATCAGATTTGTGGAGTTGGGAAAGTGTTCATGGAGACACCATTGCGTGATTTTTGAGCCCAAAATGGTGTTAAATACGAGTCAGATGTACATGCTGGATGGACAAGAAATAGATGGAATATCCCTTTCAGTGGTATTTTGAAATTAAATATACAAAGGGCAGAATACTGAGCCTAATTAAAATACAGACAATTTAAAAGTTCAGTGCAATTTTCATTTTTTTAATTAATCAAATTTGCCATGCGGATCATATGCTACAAAACAATATACATGTATCCATATCAGGGAAATTGAATAAAAAATAAGAGATAAAAAACGCAATTACCAGTAAGAAGTAAAGATATTTATTTTAATACCTCTGTCTGTACAAGCATTGATGGACAAAATACCCTTATACAGCATTATGGAACAGATAAGAAATTTGGTGTAGTAGTCAGTAAACTACTGATTTAGAAAAGGAAGTTTATGTTAGTGAAATATCCTATTTTGGAGCACATGTATCCCGAAGATAATATCTGTGATCTCTGGAAAATTGTACATAACAGTCACAAAGATTAGTTTCCTGACATATTCAGGCTGACAAAGCTAGCATGTATAGGCCCCTTCAGAAAGAAGCACAGAACAATATTGATACAAAGAAAAGGAGCCGAGTATGCTCAGAATAAATTAACAAGTTAATGCTTATGCATCTGTCAAAGATGTTGATTTCAATAGAGCTGTAAGAAAGTGGAGCAGGAAGAAAGAGAAACAGATAATGAAGTTTAGGTAAATATTGACCTATGACCATTTCTTCCATCCCTCTTTTTCTCTTTGATAAAGGGGGAGGTCTTCCTTAAGATGAAATCCTGTCATCATCTCTCCTCAAATTGTACACAGGGAAACAAGTTTGGAATTTCTCTTTTTTATGCAGATATATTTAACCAGTGAATGAAGGTGCTGATGGAATAAATGAAATTAGCATAGAATGAGTGATGGGGCAGATTTCAAACTGCTCAAGTTTATCACCTTGTGTAAGTTAAAAGAAAATTGTAGAATAGGACTGGGTGTAGTCAGTAGTTTTCCTTCTTCACTAACAAATACATGTGGCTGCAGCAGTATTTTACAGCTGCAGGAAATAAAATATGACAGATTTTGTTTTGGTATTCAACCTTATTCCCATGCCTGGATTTGTTCTAGGTGAGATTTTCTTTGCACAAGGAAACTGAATTATTTCTTCTGTTTTGAAGATAACATCAGAACGTCTTCCACGCATAACTGAGACACAAAATTGGTAATAAATATGTTTTCAAATCATTCATGTTGTACAAAACAAAGAAAGTTAAATGGAGCCACCATTATATGGCCCAAAACTTTAGATAAAACTTATTGCAACCAGCAGGTAGTCTGTTTAAAAGTATTGTTGATTACTTCTCATCAATGAGAATTGCATCTAAATATATGATAACTATATGTCTATATGTAGTCTGCATACTGGAAATGTCAACATACATGAAAGGGCACCAACTACCTTCCAGTGATGGAAAGACCATCAAGTACATATGTGTATTGACATGTATTGTATTGCAGGCTGCATATCATGAATCGTATTGATATAAGGCACAGGTGCATCATTTCACCCCTACTAATTATAGACCCGTCTTTTCAGCAAAATATGACCCTTTTCCCAGAATTGCCACCAATTTTTTTTTCTCAAACAATTTCAATTTTTACAACAGTCCACGGTGTTTGATATGCATTGACTTTCGTCCTCAACATTTGTTACTGATGATGGTAACTTTATTTAATTCATTGACATTAATCTGACATTAATCTACGCTACATTTTAAACTTTTTATCACCATAAAATCCATTTGTTGATAAAGTATTACTTGCATTCTGTCTTGGTACTTTATACAATTTTATTCTTGCTCATGGCTAGAAAATGTTAAAATCTCCCTGCCGTTTTAGTGTTGCATTTCACTTCATTTCAGAACCTAACATCATATTAATGATGTGTATTTAATTTATTAGATGAATTTTGTAAAAACTAGGTAAGAACTGCAAAAGACATGGGAATTTGAAGTTGTTATTGGTGTCACTAATGGAGCAGGCCACAGTCCCAATAAAAAAATACTTAAAAATCCTTAGAATTTCCAGTTTTAGCAATTTATTCCTGAACATTTTGTTTCTTATTGGAATAATTTGTTCCCAAATAATAGACTGCAGTCCCAGTCACCCTAGAAATTTAACTTCCCAGCTAAAGGCAAAGTGTTGAGGATCTTGGAGGAAAAGGATTATCTCTAAGGAAAATCCTTACTTCATGCAGTTGTAATTTCCATGTCTAAAAACACAAGTTTAAATTTAAACATCATTTCCATGTTTCTTTTAAATGGTATAAACTCGGTATTCTGAGAAAGTCATGCATTTTTGAGGGAGATAATTACATTTTAATGGGGGGGATTACCATTGGTAGTAAGTGTGATACATTGATGATAAAGTGCTGTAATACCAAACACAGTGCATGACTCAAGTAGTTTTTAGATTACAGAATTTGAATATTAAAATGTAAAATGCCAAGATTGTGGGTTAAATGCATTTTGTCAGGGTCAGGATTGGGTTCTGTGCCTGCTATCAGTGAAAGGATACATAAGAATAATTTAAAGAGTAATTACTTTCACAGTTAAAGAATAAACCACTTGTTTATACAAGAAAGAATTTAACTGATGTAAATGAAATTGGTAGACATGATTATAACTGTTTAGACATCAGTATGTGTTCATCTCCATGATAACTGTTTAGACATCAGTATGTGTTCATCTCCATGATAACTGTTTACACATCAGTATGTGTTCATCTCCATGAAAAATAACTGAATAAATCAACAGCACAGTTGTTGTTGTTGTAGGGTTTGATGCCATTTTTCAGCACAAGATAGGCTATAGATAGCGGCCAGTATAAATGGTGGAGGAAGAACCCAAGAAAACCCCGGAAAGAACCACCGACCCATGAGAAGCTACTGGCAAGCCTTCTCACATACCCACATTGAGACTTGAACCCATGCAGACAGAGGTGAGATGGCAATGATCCATAACAGTGAGTGCTTTAGACCACTGGCCACTTGGGGTCCCCAAACAGCACAGTATGAGAGACACTGATATTTTCCAATGTAATTAAAAGAACAACATTAGCAATGCAAGTACAGAATGAAGGCAGATCAGTACACAAGTACAGTATAATACCATGGAACAGGAACATGGCCAGTCAGTATTGATAAATAGTAATTATAATTATCATTCAGTGGCAGTCCTTCAGGTAAACCATTAGAGCAAGCAAAATGACCTGATTACACCTGCTCCAGCTGTTACACAGTAATCATAATAGTTTTCACTGAAGTGTACATGTACTGACCTCATTTTTACGGAAGTGTATGTAATGGGTAGGACTGGGTGGGTAGGTTTGCATAGGTCAAGTTGTAGAGCACACATGTTGAGTTAGGGAGGTCCTGGGTTTGAGCCCTGGTCTGGTTATGCATTTTTCTGTTATATTTGATATCCATGTTTAGGATTACACATAGGTACCTCCAACTGGCTAGGGAGGATGTATTCAAGTGGAGGTTTGAAACTGAGACACAGGGTCTTGTCTCAAAAAAGCAGGTAGAAAGTGTAATGTAGGCATGTGCAACTTCCTCCAGGGTGCAGGCTGGATAAGCAATTTTTAAAGCTATGCTATGATGTAAGTGAATGTAAAAAATGGATGTTTCTTTGTAATAAAATGTATTTGTTATATGACAACATGAGAGAGACAGTACATTCCACAATACACATCTCTTTCTTCAGAACCTAAGCCTCTACCACAGAGACAAAATTGATTTAAGTAGAAAAGGAACCCCTCAACTACTGAGAAATATTGACATGTAAGCCCCCATTTTCAGGCACTATAATGAAGAGTATTTACTCTCTGTGGAGAAACTGGGCATGTGACAAGGTATGCCATCATGGAAAACAGATTGAGTGCTTCAGATGCCATAAATTTGGACACTAACAAAGACTCTGTCAATCAATGTATTATACATACTAGGAAGCTGGCAGAGAGGAGAATGCCAGTGTTTCATTTACAACAAATCTAAATGTACCTAGTGAGACTGTTGACTCTAACTATTCAATGGACACTATTGTAAATGCAAATGTTAACGGATTTTCAGGGTCTATGTGTGACTTTGAAGATGCTAATATATGTGAACATTTAAATATGGAAATATGATGTCAGAATCATAAAAGTAGTATGGAGACAATCTCAGTGAATACCCCATTGCATGATGACATACGTATAATTGATATGAAACTAAATACAAAAGGTTTTAACATAGGTCACTTAAATGTACAAGGTATAGTGGGAAAAATAGACCAGATTAAGTTAATGTTGTCTTCCAAGGAAAATAATATACATGTTTTACGACTCACTGAAACCAAATTAAATGCTGACCACAATGATGATCTGTATCACTGTCAAGGCTAAACTAAACCATTACGCAGGGACAGAGAGACAACAGGGGGAGGTCTTGTTGTATACAGTGGGGAAGATGTAAATGCAGAAAGGCGACTTGACTTGGAGTCCCAAGAAATTGAGAGTATCTGGCTGGAAATTACTCAAAATAATGCAAAATCATTCCAAGTGGGTTTCATTATAGGCCACCTTCCTCCAAAGCAATTTTGAATGATATCTTTTTGAAACAAATGGAAAATGTTCTTGCACAGGAGAAAGAAACATATACTCGGCAATATAAATAAGGACCTTCTCAATACTCAAATAAGAAACAACTGGATGGAATTTATTGAATCATTAGGCCTAGTCCAGCTGTTAAATGAGCCCACAAGGGGAACAGAAAAATCAAACACTCTTAATGATCACATTTATACCAAGCTACCAGACATAATGTGGCTTGTGTTAATGTACCGAATGTTGGTCTTAGTGACCACTATCCTACTTTTTTGACAAGATATGTTAAATGCAAGAGAAATAAGAAAAATACACACAAAACTGTCACTTACAGATCGTTCAAAAATTTTAATGAAGAACAGTTTCTCAATGACCTATATAAAGTTCCTTGGAATATGATCCAAAATTTGGATGACATAGATGAAGCTCTGAGGGTGTGGACTGACTTACTTATGGTTGTAGTCTCTAAGCATGCACCACTGAAAGTACATTGAGTAAAGAATTAAATCCAGCTTAATTGGCTTACTGCTGAAATCCTAGACGCTATGAAAACATTAGACCAATTCAAGGCTATGGGAAACCATGCACAATACAAAGTATGGAGAAATAAAATAACAAGTATGATTAAAAAAAGCTTAAAAATACTTATTATCAATCATTGCTTGAAAACAAAAAGAGCAACACAAACACATTTGGAAAGTCTTCAATGAACTCACTGGAGGAACACACAAAGATCAGACAAATAAAATTCACTCACTTCTGGTAAATGACACCATAGTCACCGATGACACTGACATTGCAAATGTTTTCATTGATTTTATTTCATGAACATTACCACAGGTTAAAAGAACAAGTGATAGAAAACAACTTTAATGAACTGAAAAAGTTCTGCAGCAGCAAAATCTCTAAGGAGGGATGTTTCTCTATCCCACCAGTATCAAAAAACTTTGTTAAAAAATGTCTCCATGGGCTTGATACCAAGAAAGCTACAGGACTTGATCAGATTGGTCCATGACTCATTAAATTTTCTGCCACTGCTATTTTAAATAGCATAACATTCATAATCAATTTAAGTATTGCAACCTCATCTGTCCCCAAACTATGGAAAACTGCAAAAGTAACTCCTATTTACAAATCTGGTTGTAAGGATGATGCTGATAACTACCAGCCAATCTCAATACTACCGAACTTGTCAAAATTGATTGAAAAACATGTCCATGACTCATTCATGTCATATTTAACCAAACACTTGCAGTTACACCCTAATCAATCAGGCTTTAGACAGAAACATTCATGTGAGACTGCCTTGATCTCCCTAACTGATAAATGGCTTCAGGCACATGACCTAGGTAGAATAATAGGATCTGTATTTGTATTTGACATGGTGGATCATGAAATCCTTTTGAAGAAACTAAAAATCTACCAATGTGATGAAAGCACAGTAAGGTGGTTTACTTCATACTTAAGTGAGAGAATACAACATGTTTATATAAATAATGTTCTGTCTGAACCTGAAACAATTAGATATATAGTACGAGAAGGCTCAATTCTAGGTCCATTACTATTTATTTATTAATGACCTACCACTTGTATTAAGGGACTCAATTTCATGTACAGATCAGATGACACAACATTGTCAGACATCCAAAACACAATGCATGAACTTGAAATTTCTTTACAGAATGCCCTAAACAAACTGGACAACTGGTGCACATGCAATGGCATGGTGGTAAATACTGGTAAAACTAAAATATTACTTACATCAGCATGGCAAAAAAAGACAGATCTTGATAGTGATGAACTATGTCTGACATGGAAGGATAAAAATTTGCAAATGCTCTGTCATGATAGACTACTTGGTGTTTTGGTAGATAATAACCTATCATGGACTGAACATATCAAACATATCAGTAAAAAGGTCAATTAAAGTTCATGGCTTCTCAGTAGGATAAGACATTTTCTCCCTGAAAGGCACAGAAAACAATTTTATAACAGTTACATACAACCATAGTTAGACTACTGTAATACAGTTTGGGGTAATTCAAATGATAAAAACATAGCCAAACTGGCATATCTTCAGAAAAGAGCATTTGGGTTAATGTCAATGCAGAAAGAAAGCAAGGAAAAATTTAGCTGGTAAGTTAAAAATATTACCTATTAAAGACTGAATCCATTTGAGAAAAGCCAAATTAATGAACAGGATATCCAATAATAGTGCTCCTGAATATTTACAATCACTATTCGAGTATAGGCTACCTGGCAATACTCCCCACCTGCGATCTATGTCTAGCAAACAGTATAAAATTCCCAAACCAAATAAGGAATTATTTAAAAAAAGTTTCCAGTACTCTGGAACTTTGCTCTGGAATAGTATTCCAGTTGAGATTAGAAATGCCCACTCTATTCCTTCTTCCAAACCCAATATATCCAGTGGCTTCAGAGATGCAGCTAAAATAAATAATTCCTTTGTATGAGGGCCTCAAGGTAGATTAGTTCTTAGCTAATTGTGTTACCCTCTTTAAATAAAGTCATCATTATTATTATTATTAGAGACTGTGCAGCATAACTTTAGATAAAAGTTACCCATGGATTTGATTGTTAACTGGGAAACAGGCATTGATAATTGGAGAATATGCATTTTTTAAAATGTGCTGCAGTTTTCTTTATTTTGGTATTTGCCCACTGATAAAATTCATAAATCCGCTCAATATTCAAAACAAGTTATGAGATAAATTGCTGTTTAGTAATTTATTTTGTATTTGACAAGAATTTATATAATTAGTTAGGTTATTGAACTGCTATTAGTGTGCTTTTCTTATTTTCTTATTATCTTTTCTCAGTTCTGGTAATATGTAACATGTATGAACTTAAAGTTTCCGAAATTGAATAGATTGAAAGTTGAATGAGTCGGCATTGATGCAATAATGAAAGTGAACACAGTGACAATATTTGCGACAAACTTAGAATAATATGAATGATTAAATATAAACAGGAAATAATTGGGATTTACAACCTTTGAAGGTAAAACCTCTTCCATTTCCCAGTCAGAGTAGTTAAGTAAATTGTACCAGGGATACCTGTTTAAAGCCATGACAAATATGGAGACATGTATTAATAGCAGTCAGTGCGATTATTATTTTGTGTGATATAATAGGTATTGTTGATAGGTACAATGTATTCAGCTTATGCATCATATAGTACGGATTAAACTAGGGGTGGGTGGTGATCTGAGTATGAATAAGAAAAAATGTGCTTAGATAAAGCTAAAACAAGAGTGATGTTCAGAACTGGAGGCTATTTATTGTATAGTAAATAGAATCGCAATTGGTGCTGATACCCCAACTAAGTTTGCATATTATTATGTATTTCAGTCGAATTACAAAAGGTGATATGATGGATGGTCAGGAGAAATTAACTGTTAGTAATATATATATATATATATATATATATATATATATATATATATATATATAAACAAAACATTTTTTTCCCAATCTGCACATACAATACTAACTGGCCCTGCTGTGTGCATGTATCTCTTCAAGTTGTTAACCTTCTGTGATTATTGCTTTTAATTTTACTAGTCCAGAATTTGCTCATTTGACTTTAAGCTTAATTTTGGTTGCCAAAGGTTCAGTGCTTTTGGGCGGTTATGGACATAATTTAATTAATTTCACATTTTTGGCCTAATTGCTAAACCCTGTATAAATATGCATTTGGTTTGAGTTCTTTGGCAACAAAATGTTTTATTTTTATGTCAGTGTCTTAAAAAGGATAATTGGATCAAAATGTACCAATTAGTAACTATACTAATAAACAATATTTGCTTGACGTGTGGGAATACTGGTAGTTTGCAGTAATTTTCAAATGGATTGAGAGAATGTACTGTACCAAATAAGTTCTACACAAGTAGAAACTGTATCAAATGAAAATAATGCATACAAGTTTTTCTCCTACTTAAAATATTTAAGTGGTTACACTTTTTCATCACTTACACCCATGTGAGAAGTGCTAGATTTCGGTCACATATACTTGTGTCCTATTCCAAATGAACATGTAGTCCTAGAGATTCTCTAGTGTGTAGGACTGTTTGAATCAAGTTCAATCTGCACTCAGAAGAAAATGACAGAATTGACGATTACAACATGCTCCATCCAAGATGCGATTATGTGCTATTGGCTGTGCAGAAACAGGTAATTGCCATCAGCAGTAATTATTTTCTTGGATTATTTCGGTTCCTTACAATAGGACTGCAAGGGGGGGGGGGTATCATGCTACATGTCTGTGGCATGATGTCCCAGCGCTAGACATCAGTATAACTGCCACATTGCAGACATTGTAGTGATATGACTGAAAAATTGTTAAAGCTATGTTAAAAAACCAAATCACACACACATGCACACATTAATCATGCTTACCCTAATTTACCTAATTTTACGTTCCAGGAACTCACTGGATATAGTTATTTTTGCAAAAAATGAAAACAGCTTTTAATATACACGTAATTTACACATTGTAAAGGCAACTTCCAGGAAATGCATATCTGGGTGGTGTCTTTCTTTTGTGTGTGTCAGAAACTTACACATACGTGCACAAAATATATTGCATTTTACTCATAGATGTACATGTGCTACAGTCATAGAGTTAGTGTATCTTTATCTAATCATTCTAGGTTGTCAGTCAGCATTAAAATTTATTTTAAACATTCAGACACTATAAAATTTCAGTTACAGTAAACTCTGTGTTTTTTCTAATGTTTAAATATGATCAGAAGATGTGTTGTTGTTGTTGTTGTGGGGCTTAACGCCATTTTTCAGCACACGATAGGCTATACATGGCGGCTAGTATTAATGGTGGAGGAAGAAACCGGGAAATCCCCGGAAAGAACAACCGACCCACAAGAAGCTACTGGCAAGCTTTCTCACATATCCACATTCACCGAATCCTAGACTCGAACCCATGCAGACAGAGGTGAGATAGCAGTGATCGGTAACGAAGAGCGTTTTAGACCACTCAGCCACTAGGGGCCCCTCAGAAGATGTGTTTGGATGAGATAAATAGGTAGAAAGTGCCAATTTTGGTAGCAGGCATTGATATGCTCATTGGATTTATTTAAGACTTCATAACATCCACTTGGATTTGGGAATTTTTCGATAATCTCTTGTATGGATCCTTCCTTTCAAGGTTCAATAAAATGAAGTGATTGTTATTATCAGTGTGTGTGTGTATGTCTGTGTGTGTGTGTTTGCATGTGTGTGGTAATAATAATAATAATAATGACTTTATGAGGGCATTTCACTAATAACATTATTGTTTATTGAGGTGTATGAATATGTGTATGTAAGGAAGAGAAGTTTTATTAGCTTTTTTGGTCATAAACCTGAAGATCTCATGGGATAGACTGTTGTTCATTGTGTGGCATCTGTCATTCTGTTAGCACAAACTGTTTATTGCTACTCCTCAAAAACTGCTTGGAGGATTGCCATGAAACTTTACATACACTTTCATCCCATGCTCTAGTTTGTCCTAGATGATTATGGTGCTGCATGTACACTAAAGTGACAATCTTGAAAATCTTGTCATTGCTACTCCATCTGAATGGATGGTCATATCAGCATGGGCCTTTTTACTAAAAGACTTCTAATGGCATTTAGTTGGTCCTAAATGAAAATGATGCTGTTCTGATGCCCAGTATAGCTGCCACAGAGCCATCTTGAAAATCTTGTTATTGGTACTACTGCTGAATAAAATGTCATTGCCATGGGGTTTTCATCAGGAGACTTCTTATGATATCTTTTTGATCCTCAGTGAGCTAACCAATCCGATGTCCAGTATGGCCATGACAGTGGTTAGCATTGAAATATTGTTATTGTTAATCCTCATGAATGAAACATCATAGTTGCCATGGGGTTTTCACCAGAAGACTTCTTACGATGTACATTTGGTCCAGAATGAAAATGGTGTTGATTTGACATCCAATATGGCCACCACAATGGGCATCTTGAAAATATTGTTACCACTACTCTTGAATGGATTGTCATATCAACATGGGGCTTTTAATAAGCAACTTCTTTTGATGTCTAGTTGGTGTTAATTGTGCTATTAAGACATTCAATTTGCCTGTCACAGTGGCCATTTTGAAAATCTCATTGCTGTGGCACAATGCCTCAGTGCTAGACATCATTGTAAACTGCAAAGTTGCAAACATCATAGTGATATGACTAAAATTGCTAAAGCCATGTTAAAAATCAAAATCACGCAAGCATGCTCCTTTTCTTAGACTGCTGGTCAGGTCTAGATTTTGCTTTCTTGTGATGTACTAAATAGAAATGGTGCCAATCTGATGTTGAATATGGCCTTCTTATTTATTATCTTGTTATTGTTGCCAAACAGAAAGTCATATCAGCATTGGGTTTCCACCAGAAGACATATTATGAGGTCTTGTTGGTCCTTAATAATAATAATAATAATAATTACTTTATGTAGGGAAGGTAACTCCTTTAGTTACAGAGCTAATCTACCTTGTGGCCTTCTTGCTGTTATGTACAATATATACAGTACATACAACACAATGTGATGACTTTGCTGGACACTAAGTAATTAAGTGATTCAAAAAATCAAAGTCATAATGAAGCCTGGAACATATGCACAGTCATCTGTGAACACATAAACACATAAAATATAAAATATCATCCTGTATTGAAAAATTCAACTTTGAAAACAATGTACAAGTACAGAAAAGCAGGCAGTATTTATATTACTAGAACTGTTTGTCTTAAGATTTCTTCAATTTGAGACACTGATTATGAAAAGAAGAAATGCTGGGAGCATGCCTTATATCACTGGGAATGTTGTTCATACCAGTGGACCAGTATATTGAAAACATTATTTTTTAAAAATTCCTTCCTTGGCCTTGGTATAATGTAATTTTTACTTCTAACTGACTTTAACTTTGGAGTACCATCAGGATCTAATTGGTGAAAGATATTGCTTTAGGTAGATAAAAATGGCTTTTCTGGACACTATATACATAAATTTGGCCTTTCTAAGAAATATTCTTTCATGTATTGTTAAAATTTCTATATTCATTGCATCCTGGAAATGGTCTATACGTTGATCTAAAATTAAATGGAGTCTTAAAAAGTTTTTGTTACCTTTGGATTAGAGGCATTATCCCAAATTACATTACAATAGTCCAGATATGGCTGAATAACTTTTACAAAAGATGACCCTATGCTAAAAAGGAATACATGTATACGTTTTGATTTTCTTCAGTAGCCAAAGGTAAGAATTACCCTTTTTGGAAACATATTTAATTTGAATAGACCAAATAAGATTGTTATCAGTATATACTCCAATAACTTTATCATGACTGGTCACATTAAGGTTCACATTGTCAAATAGGACTTGAAGTTTGTCGCTATCTATTTTTGCTCATTTTTGTTCTGTTGTTACTAGTAGGGCATTTTTATTCTTTTGTATTTATGATCATACTGTTTTCCTTGCAGCATTCTTTAAGTCTGTTAAGAGCATCTTGTAAATTACTTTTGAGTACAATCTTGGTTTTACCCATCTCAGATAGTACAGTGTCATCTATACAGAGGTCAGGGGAAGAAATTAAGAGGTAAATCATTGATAAATAGAATGAAATAACAGAAAAATGAACTGGTGCTTACAGTTTACATCCAGCATGTCTACCATAGACATGAATATTAAAAACGGCTTCAACACTCGGCAGTTAAAAGGAAGAGATTTTGAATTCATGGAAATTCTTTTCAGCCAGCAGTGTCAGTTTCATTGAGGGACTCTTGTTATGTTTTTCAAACATTGACACCTTAGCTGACACAGTTTATTCTGAGATGCTGTCAAATACAGACAGAAGATTAAAATGCTGTATAATTCTTTTTTTTCCCACAAAATAAAATAAATGAAGCACATGTTAAAGATAATACTGTATTACAGTGATCAAGTTGAAGCAACAAATAGCTGAGAATTTTTGTTTGCTAGGAATTGCTAGGAATGTACATGTAAGAAAACATGGATGAGGCTTTCTGTATCACATATGGCAAAGTTTTAGTTGAATCTTTAAATTTGTTGTTTGGAGTAACAGAGAAATCCACTAAAATTGGTAGCCCATGATAAATAGCGAATAGTGAATGGTGGTTATCCTCAGTGCCCACCTCCCTTACCCTGTAGAAACAATTATTCAGCATTAGCACCCTACTCGGTAATCCCCCACCCCCACCCCCCAGGGGGCAGTACCGCCCACTTTGGGAACCACTGGTTTATATCATTAATATATTTGATTTGGATTATAGGTTTATATCATCAGTATTTCAGACTTGGGAATATAGGTTTAGAGCATTGATATCTCAGACTTGGAGTATAGGTTTAGATCATTGATATCATGCACTTTGAGTATAGGTTTAGATCATTGATATTTTGGACTTGGAGTATAGGTTTATATCATTGATATCATGGACTTAGAGTATAGGTTTATATCATTGATATCTTGGACATGGAGTATAGGTTTATATCATTGATATCATGGACTTGGAGTATAGGTTTATATCATTGATATCTTGGACTTGGAGTATAGGTTTAGATCATTGATATCATTGACTTGGAGTATAGGTTTATATCATTGATATCATGGACTTGGAGTATAGGTTTAGATCATCGATATCTCAGATTTAGAGTATAGGTTTATATAGCCAATGCCTTGGACTTCGAGTATAGATTTAGTTAATTGATATCTCAGACTTGGAGTATAGGTTTAGATCATTGATATCTAGACTTTGAGTATAGGTTTAGATCATTGATATCTCAGACTTGGAGTATAGGTTATCATATCAATATCTCAAACTTGGAGTATAGGTTTAGATCATCAGTGTGTCGGACTTGGAGTATCGGTTTAAATCATTGATATTTTGGACTTGGAGTATAGGTTTATAATGTCAATATCTTGGACTTTGAGTATAGGTTAATATCATCAATATTTATTTGCAGAAAATTATTTCTGAAACATTTGCCACATTTAAAATATTTTAAAATTAGGGAGCAAGTTTGATATCATTGGTAAAATATTGTTTGACAGTATCTAATGCCACCAAAACATGTGTAAAATACATGCAGTCATGGGCATTGCACATTATTGGGCACAGTCTGCATAGGTTGTGATACAGTACTACATGTGCCTTTATAATGAAATGGACAGGAATTAAGTTATGTTGGAGAGGTGAGTGATAGTGGGCCCACTTTGGCTTGTTTTATGCTGCCTTGGAAACAGTGTATAGCACAATTAGAATGTATACTGGTAGATAGCCAGTTCTATACTCTAGGGTACTAGTATAAAAATAGAGAACTGGACTATATTGTAAATTCATTTGAATGTATCTTTACAAAATGTGAGGCACAGAAAGAAGGGGTCAGAAATGTCATCTTTGTATGACTCTTCTCTAACTTGCATTAGTTTAATGTTTGCGATCATTGTATGTTATATTAAAACTTATTGTGATTTATATTTCCTTCTGGTAGGCAGATATTTAAATAGTGTACAAGGCAGTTCAGGATGATAATGAATATATTTATTTCCTGGATGACTCCAGTTGTGTAGAAATTTAATCCATTAGAATCATATTTGGGACAAACTGACTGGAAGATTATAATCATTGGGATTTGTTTTACAGATAGTAATTAATTGGGGTTATTTTCATAGAAGGTAATTGGTAGTGATTAGATTCATAAATATGTTTGGTATTGGGATTTGATATTGAGTTAGTATCACATATAACACTTACCAAGTTTTAACAGTTGATAGAGATTTGCTGTCATATTGGTCAGCTGGCAGGTCAGGATTTATGTTGTATGGTTTTCTGGCAGGTCAGGATCTATATTGTATGGTTTTCTGGCAGGTCATGATATTTATTGTAAGTGTTTGCTGGTAGGTCAGAATCTGTATTGTGTTTGGTGGCAGGTTGGGATCTATGTTGTATGTTCGACTTGTGATTTTAGATGAACATGATAGAACCTGATGTGGTGCAGTTTGCAATTAGGTGTGTGCTATAGAAGGCTAAATATGGTAGGTTGACTCTACATCAGGTGTGTATTATTGATGGATAAATATGGAAGGTTGGCTCTACATCAGGTGTGTATTATTGATGGATAAATATGGAAGGTTGACTCTACATCAGGTGTGTATTATTGATGGATAAATATGGAAGGTTGGCTCTACATCAGGTGTGTATCATAGATGGATAAATAGGGTAGGTTGGCTTTAAATCCTGTAAGTGTTATAGAGGATAAATAGGGTAGGTTGGCTTTAAATCCTGTAAGTGTTATAGATGGATAAGTAGGGTAGGTTGGCTTTAAATCCTGTAAGTGTTATAGATGGATAAGTAGGGTAGGTTGGCTTTAAATCCTGTAAGTGTTATAGATGGATAAGTAGGGTAAATTGGCTTTAAATCCTGTAAGTGTTATAGATGGATAAGTAGGGTAGGTTGGCTTTAAATCCTGTAAGTGTTATAGATGGATAAGTAGGGTAGGTTGGCTTTAAATCCTGTAAGTGTTATAGATGGATAAGTAGGGTAGGTTGGCTTTAAATCCTGTAAGTGTTATAGATGGATAAGTAGGGTAGGTTGGCTTTAAATCCTGTAAGTGTTATAGATGGATAAGTAGGGTAGGTTGGCTTTAAATCCTGTAAGTGTTATAGATGGATAAGTAGGGTAGGTTGGCTTTAAATCCTGTGTTATAGATGGATAAGTAGGGTAGGTTGGCTTTAAATCCTGTGTTGTAGATGGATAAGTAGGGTAGGTTGGCATCACATCAGGTTCATGTTCTTGATGGCTAAATATGGTAGTTGGGTTTGTTATGTGCTAAACATTATGGGATAGAATAAAAGCCTATAACTAAACCATATATGTATACACTCAGCTGTGTGGTAATAGGGAAGGTTGATATTAACTTTATGTGATGCCATCAACAGATGCAGTGCATGTCCCATGATAATGCCCAAGAGTCCAGTGTTGTAGATTTTTTCTACAGAGTGGTGGAAAGACTTGTTATCAGCATTAATTTATCTCAGTTTTGTTAAAGATGGGTCTTGCACTTTTTATGAATGATTGATTCATTATGCAAAGTTACAGTACTGCAGTGTACATATGTGTATGGATACATAGTAGTACTGAAAAATGGAATAACAAATCTCTAAGTGGTATATATCGTATAACATATCATACACAAGTTGGTTCCAATTGCGAACTGTAGAGAGTCTGAACTGTTTAATGTAATGGCAGATCTGGGTCTGTGCGATTCGTTTTCAGAATAACGAGTCCCTGATGCAATTGCAGGTTAGGGCGTCTGTTGTTTGCAGTTGTCCCTAATATGTACATGAATATATATGGTACCTGTTTAGTAGATCTCTTCATTATGCCATGCAACCTCTCATAACAGTCACTCTTTACAAAGTGATCATTTCTCATATCTAGTCAGGTTTCAGATTTATGTATACAGCCGCATCTATCCATCCATAAATTTGGTTAATGTGTGCTTATGTTAGTTTAAATGGAATTATGGCAGGATATTTACCTCATAGGGAGTCGTATAATTGCTGCAAGAACATGCATCTTTATTTCTAGAGATAGTTATTATTCTTGGTTAATAATACTGTATTTTGTTATGTGAAAGTCACTTATGTAATGTAACAGGAATGAATATTTTATATTTACACCATTTTCAGTGTTTGTCCCTTGTTTACAAAAACATTGGTTCATGTTTGAAAACAGAGATCATGAACTCTGTGTAATCATACAGAAACAGCTAAAACAGTATGCATTTTAATATGTATTATTAATGCAGTATAACATCAGGGTGTATAGGTACCTGATCTGGATTAGTATAGTGATTATATAAAAAACCTATATGGAATTGAAAAGAGTATACACAAGCAGTGAGGTGTAAAATGTTCTTAAAAATTACAAAAATCAGCGCATTAAATTTAATAGAAACTAAAGGATAACAAAAAGAATTTGAATCACAGTCCTATCTATACTGTAATTACTACATAACGTCTTTGTTATTCATATTTTTCAGATGACTCATTTCATTGCCGAGTTTTGTCTAAGCGATCAGTTTCTACCTTAATGTTTGCATGGGTGTTAAACTTGTGGGCTGTTATTTACCTGGGGCAGTAAAAAAGATAATGTTTTGATTCCAAAACTCTTTGCAGCCAGTTTGTATTGTCCATGCATAAGGAAATATTATGTGTACTAGTTGTATAAGGAAATACATTTCAAGGCCGTTAACTGACTGTTTAAAAAAAATTTCAATTAGAATTCCATACACATCATTGATAGAATTTATGTAGAATTCTTTATATAAAAAAAAAGAAAAAAGGAAATGTTTGGTAACAGAGATGGAATATACCTCAGTTCTGTCCACCTTAAAATGCAGTTACTGCTATCATCCCAAGATGAATTCATGGCTGTATTTATTGATTGATAAGTAAAAATTATGGCATACTTGTCTTGAAAAAATTAGATTCTCTTTTCAGTATGTTCCCTATTCACATTAATGTTAGGAATATAAGCCCTACTACCCCCAGAATCCAGCTCTCCCAAAGACAAAAATTTGTACATTGTATTTCTGTATATAAATAAAGGCAAAGGGCAGTAACTCTTGTCCATTACCTTCATTTTGTTACTTACAGATGGCACTAGTGTAAAGCTTTTGTTGTGAACTGGTCATACATAGTTCACTTTGCCTCCTAAAAATCAGTTGGATTTTGTGTTATACTTTTCCATCCATTGAAGATTACATTATTTTCAACTTGTTACATCTTATTCTACAGGTGTTATATTTTATTTGTTAAATTTCGACCCTATTTATGTGAATTTCCTTCACCTTCGTGGACTTAGTCTCTGTGTTATCTGACTGCATGGTTCTCACGGCTACACTTTACCCCCTGCCAATGTGTTTGTAGTTCCTGTTTGCACACGCTGTCTATTAATTTTACATGCCCCTAGCATAGAAGTTGTCTTGGACATGGTTAACTTTGTTAATTATTAGTATTATTATTATTTTTCTTTCTTTATTCCTTGGTTGTTTCAGAACATAACAATGGTGATGAAGCGTACAAATTGCAAATATTCAAAGCCAGAATGGATTCATATGATCCATGCATTGCCTGTACCAAGTGTACATTGTCAGATACATGTAGCACATGCAGTAATTGGTCGGATACTGCATGGTCGACAGTACTAAGGAAAAATTCCAAGAACATGGAACGACGGTGAAATTCAAAGTCTGAGAGGACTGAGGTATTGAGTATCCCTAGCATAGCAGGTGTCTCACATTGTTAACGTCGTTAATTATTATTATTATTATTATTATTTTTTTTTTCTTGTTTTATTTCTTTGTTGTTTCAGAATATAAGAATGATGATGATTGTATATATGGTACAGCAGGCAATGACAGAGTTAATTAGTTCCGGCCAACTTTTCCCATCCTTCCATTTTCTTCTGTTCTAGCCAAGAATTTCAACACAATGGAGAAAGAATTTCCATCCAATTCTAGGCAGCCCATGGAGTGTAAGTCTCACTCATCTCCGAGCATGGCTTTAGGGTCTGTATGTCAGGGCACATAGGGTTTATCAATGAATGGAATGAGCCTTACCATTTAGCTGCACTTCATGATCCATACCATTCAGGGACCATACGGCTTCCATGGTATACCATATTATGCTTCATCAAGTAGAGCCATGGAATATTGAAATGCTGGGGATCTTATTGATAGATTTGTCCATTAATCTATCATTACCACTTCATTGATAATGCCATTGTCCACACTACTGACTGTACGACTGACTCCAGTACTGATAGCATTTAGTTTTGACAAGTTGTCTGTATCAGTCTGACATCTACATCCTAATGATGTGGCTATTACTCGTGGCTTACCTTCTGGAATGGTACCATGACAGCCGTTAGAAAAGACCACACCTCATCCGTACCAATGGGTATGCAATATATGGATGTTGATCTTGATCATAACCAGGACGACCTACACACTGAGTGTGGGGATAAACCTGATGATAGCTCAAACCCAAGTCCCCCATGGTGTCCCCATGGAGAGGACTGAGTCTAGTTTTAAAGCAGCTATAGAGGAAATATAACCGATGTTATGAAACTTCTATTGTTCACCACCCCCTCTTCTACACTGACAGTTGATATTTTCTTTGAGGAAATCAGTCTTCAGTTGGGAAAAATCAAGGAAATTGCCAAGAAACTTTTGCCAAGATCAGTGATTCTGGTGATTCCAAAATCTTTCTTCTGAGACTACCAGCTTCCTTTATATATTGCTAGTATAGAACCTTTTCTACAGATCTCCTGGCTTTAGACAAACCTATACTGTGGTCAGTATGATTTCGCCTATTTATTATAAGAGTGATAAAGGAGTTATGCATGCCACTTTGAAGTTCATTTGCAACATTGTGGGCATGTCTTCTTTGTTGGATTTGGCATCACTGGTGATTTTCAGGACGGTGTACAAAGCTGGCATTAGTCTACAGCTAAAATATCCAAGGTGATTAACTGGGTGGCCCACCGTGCAATGGCAAATGATTTGATGGTTTCCACTTTCTTGGACTTTTGCAATGGGATGTATGCTTACACTTTACCTAATTCAAGTCTCATCACACTCTGACCTCGTGAAACCTTTCCTTCAGATCACCTCTACTTTTTGGTGGCAATATAGAGGAAATACAGAGACTGGCATCCCAAGAATTGCAATCACATTATAAATCATTTCTCAATCCCCATCAAAGATGGGATGATAGGAGATGATGGGAAGCAGAATCATTTGCTTCTCAATCCAAGAAATGGCCACAATTCCAACCCTTTCAATGGAGACAATCTGCTGATCAGTCCTGGAGATAGTCATCTCATAGGAGTAGAAAACCAAGTTTCTCTACCCACAAGCCTCCACTCTCTCGCCGTTAACTCTCATGCTCAACTGCCCACAGACTACATGCGCCAGTAGGCGCAGGGCTCTTATTTTTCAAACAACAGATTGGATGCATCTCTTCTTGCAAGATAAGCGAGTGTTCCAATTGTATCAGAGGGACTTAAGATCTCATTTTACCATCATCCTCCCCTTTCATCCTTTTCATTCCTGATGGAAGTACCATTAGACTTGGTAAGGTTTCATTTTTGCAACTTGAGATTGGGGCAATTATTGAAATCCACAATCTCCAGGGTTTTACTCCAAGCTTTTTTTCTGGTCAGGAGGACCAATGGCAACTCAGACCAATCACTAATCTCAGTCACTGAAATAAATTTATCCTTCCATCAAAATTCAAGATGGAGATAGCCAGTTCAGTCTGCCTCTCCATCTGCCCGAATTTGTGATCAGTCTTGATCTGACTGATGCATATTTCCATGTGTCCATCCATCCATCCATACAGACATTTCAACGGTTTGTGTACCAAGGGAATTGTTATCAGTTTCGCACTCAACCTGGGCCTTATGAATCTACTCCACTCCATCGTCTCCCTGTTCTGTGCAACAGCATCAACTTTCATGGTGGTGTTTTTGAATGACATTCTCAAAAAAAAAACATAAGTTGTAGTTGAAGAAAAGAACCATCTCATTTCCCTTTTGCATCATCTGAGTTTTCTGATCTATTGGGAGAAAACTGACCCTTTATCAATCTAAACAGTTCATCCATCTGGTTATGGAATATCTCACCCACCTGAATTTGGTAAGTATTCCCCAACCTCACTTGGTCCAAATTGTCCATCTTGCAGAGTCCATTTCCATTTTCTTGGTAGTCTCTCGGGGGCTGAGGAAGACATGTTGTGCAGTCTCATCAATGATGGGCGCGTATGTGGCTCCGGAGTCCAAATTCCGATGAACACAGGTGGTTGCAGGTGGGGCATGGGACACCGGTACTTGGGGGTGGCTGATACGCAGCTCTGTGACGTCTCTCACGGGCTGCAGCAAGACGCTGGCGGCGGTCAGCCTCGAAGGTGGAACTGGCTTTTCTGGTCAGGGCTCGCCAGTGACTTCTGTCTGAGGCAGCGAGCTCGAGCTGATGGGGTTGAAGGTCTGCCCATTTGATGTGCGTCTTGAGGTTATCTTTGTACCTCTTGTGATGGCGGCCTTGGTTTCAGTTGCCTTGGACTAGCTCATCAAAGAACAGTTGCTTTGGGATTCTGTTTTGATCCATGCGGATGACATGGCCGGTCCAATGAAGCTGGGCCTGGATCAGTTTGGCTTCGATGCTTGTTGTGTTTGCTCTATCAAGGACTTCCTGATTGGGGATTCGGCCCTGCCACTTGATCCTCATGATAGCTGTCAGGGAGCGCTGGTGGAATTGTTCCAACTGACTGATGTGCCTTCAGTATACAGTCCACGTTTCACAGCCATACAAGAGAGATGTCAGGACAACTGCATTGTACACCTTCAACTTTGTTGACAAGTGTATATCCTTGTGCTGCAAGACCTTGGTTTGAAGTCATCCGAGTGCTTGGCTGGCTTTTTGGATCCTCGCAGTGATTTCTTTGTCCTGGGAGCCATCATTGGATATTGTGCTGCCTAGGTATTTGAAGCTGTCCACATTCTTCAGCTGCATGTCGCTGATGGTGATGCAGGGTTGTGAAGGGACAGTGTTTGGGGCAGGCTGGAAGAGGACTTCTGTCTTTCCTAGGCTAATTGTGAGTCCGAACAGATTGGAGGCTTCAGAGAACTTGTCCACAATTGTCTGTAGGTGAATCTCTTCATGGGCCATGAGGGCACAGTCATCTGCAAAGAGTGCTTCAGTGATGAGTATTTCAAGCGTCTTGGTTTTAGCAGCTAGGCGTCTGAGATCAAACACTGATCCATCCAGGCGATATCTAATGTAGATATCAAGGTCAAGGTCATGGATGGCGTGGAGCAGTACCTGAGTGAAGAAGAGGTTGAAGAGCACTGGAGCGAGTACACAGCCCTGTTTGACACCATTAGATATGGGGAATTTCTCAGAGGGTTCACGGTCTGAGAGAATCTCTCCAGTCATGTCATCATGGAAAAGCCAGATGAGGTTGGTAAACTTCTGAGGACAACCAAGCTTCTTGAGTATTACCCATAGTGCGTCTCTGTTGACTGTGTCGAATGCCTTCGTCAGGTCCACGAAGGTGGCATACAGATTCATGTTCTGCTCAAGGCACTTCTCTTGGACTTGTCTTACTGTGAAGATCATGTCAGCAGTGCTAAGGTCTGGGTGAAAACCACATTAAGACTCACGTAGGTTATCTTCTGACACTGATGCGATAAATCTGTTGAGAATGAGGCGAGCAAGTATTTTGCCAGCTATGGAGAGTAGGGAGATGCCTCTATAGTTATTGCAGTCCGCACGTGTACATTTATTCTTATAGATGGTTACAATTGATGCGTCGCAGAGGTCGTCTGGCATCTCTTCTTCCGTCCAGATGTTGGTTAGCACATCGTGGAATGCCTCTAGAGTCTGTTCACTGAGAGCCTTGTACACCTCCGCTGGAATGCCATCCTTACCAGGTGCCCTGCCACAGTTAATTTGTTTAATGGCCATCCTCAACTCCTCTATCGTTGGCGGAACATTCAGTTGGTCATGTGTTGGCTGTTTGAGTATTTGTTCAAGAGCAGAATGGCTAACCGATGAGGGCAGGTTTAGGAGCTGGCTAAAGTGCTCTTTCCATCTGTCCTTAATGCAAGCCTTGTCCTTTATTAGTGTACTGCCATCTGCAGCAAGCAAGGGGGCAGAACCAGACTTTGAAGGGCCGAAGATTGACTTGATGACACTGTAGAACTCTTTGGAGTTGTTAGTGTCGGCATAGCGTTGCACTTCATTAGCTTTCCTTTCCCACCACTGGTCATGTATCATGCGGATTTCTCTCTGAGTCTCAGCTTGATAGGATTTGAAGCGGTCTTTTTCGGGGATGGCGTTTGGGTCATTCTGCCAGTCCATGAATGCTTTATTTTTTCTGGCAAGCAGATCTTCAATGGCATCGTTGTTCTCATGGAACCAGTCTTGATGGGTTTGCTTCTTGGGGCCCAGAGTCGCCATAGCTGTCTCTCTTATCATGTCCCTGAGCTTGTTCCATTTCTCGGAGGCACTTCCATGTAAAGGTCCGTTGGTAGACATTTTTTCATCTAGGCTCTTCTGGAAATCAAGCTGGATGGAGGACTGCTGAAGTATGACAATGTTGAAGGCTGTGCGCATATGCTTAGGGCGCCTTGGGTGATGTGGGGCAATGCGCAGTTTTAGGGTGGTTCGGACAAGTCTGTGGTCTGTCCAACATTCCGCTCCTCTCATGGCCTTGGTGATGAGGACATCCTGGGCATTGCGCTGACGGACTGTTACATAGTCGATTAGGTGCCATTGGCAAGATCTGGGGTGCATCCAGGTGTTCTTGTGTTTGTTTGCCATTCTGAACATTGAGTTTTGATAAGGAGGTCAATTTCTGCGTATTTGCTGAGTAACAGCAGGCCGTTGTTGTTCATCTTGCCGACACCGTGCTTGCCAAGTACACCTTTCCATTGACCATAGTCACAGCCAACATGGGCGTTGAAGTCCCCCAGTAGTATGATTTTGTCGTCAGCTGGAATTGAGCATAGTACAAAGCTGAGGTCCGCATAGAACTGCTGGATGGTTTCCGCTGGGCTCGTGAGGGTAGGGGCGTAGGCGCTGATGATTGTTGCATGGCGTTTGTGGCTTTTAGTTAGCCACATTTTCATTAGCCTCATTAATACCAACAGGCAGGTCCAGAAGCTGCTTCAGAAGGCTTGATTTGATAGCCAGGCCGACTCCGTCGATCCTGTCTTCATTTTGGGCTTTTCCTTTCCAGAAGAAGGTGTAGCCGCTTGCAAGCTCCATCAGAGAACCCTCCTCTGCGAACCTGGTTTCATTCAAGGCCGCATTGTCGATACTGTAGCGTGAAAGCTCCTTAGCAATTAGGGCTGTTCTCCTGTAAGGTCTTGCTATGTTCTTTTTGTCCATAAGAGTACGGATGTTCCATGCTCCAATAATAAGTTTCTTTCTTGGTTTCGACCGCAGATGTGGATGATCTTGCCAGCCGCGGCAAGCTGGCCAGATTTTGAAGGGCAGGCTATTTTTTAGGCCACCTTTTCTAGGCCCCTCCCTATACAGGGTGAGCAGCGCTGTCCTAAAAAGGTCTGCTCAGTCGCCCTGGATGCTGCTAAACTGTTCCACTGCCCTGGGTACAGAGCAGAGTGACCACTTGTCCAAGGGCTGCCTACATGCAGGTCTCTGAGTACAACTCACAGTGGTCATCTCCACCTTTTGCTTCGCCAGTTGCCCATCGCTGTAGGACTTTGGTAGGTGATGATGAGTGTGATGATGCTGGATGATGAGTGCACAACATAACCTGTACATGAAGGAGATTTAAGTGAAACAGCCTTTGCACAGAGACAGCCTCACTCTCTCGGCCTTAGTAGTTGGGACCCAGTGGTACGAAGATTCGTCACGGCTGGTTACTACTTTGGCTTCATTGAATGGCCATGACGTCTTCAGTGCCTAGTCATGCCCTGCGCTCTGCACAAAGTGTTTGCAGATTCGCCTTCTTGGTGGGTCATACAGTTGATCTCCTCTGCCCAGTCTGCCGAAGCTGGCTTTGCATGCAAGGATAGGCAAGCTCCTAACTAACCGAGGGTTTGAGACCCGTCGGCTACCCTCAACCTGGTTTAGCTGGCCAGTCGAAGCCGTTGCCCGTGATGTGGCCGCTGTGCATGCTACAGCTTCTTGGAGCCACAGGTGAGAGCTGAGCGCCTGGTGGGGACCAATGGTGGACGAGCTACTCCCAAAAGAGCACGACGTGCCCCCCCCCCGCCAGAGTTACTACCCCTCCCAGAGCACCCCGAACACCACCATTTCCATCAAGGAATTGATAACAGCCAGGGAGTTTCTGTGACTCCTTGGATTATTGACCACAGCCTCGTATCTTATCCTGCTGGGGTTGTCTATACATGTGCCCTTTGCAGATGGCCTTGCTACCTCGGTGACGCCTGTTTTCAATGCCGCTCAATTATAGGATCAAATTAATGAGATTATATCACTACTTGACCAGTGGCACAACTATAGCTTGTTCATAGCAGGAATACCACTCAAACCTTCACCATCAGATTTGACAGTATGCACAGATGCAAGCTCCTGGATTTGGGGAGCCCATCTATTCCTGGACATCGACACCATCAGCGACCATTTGAGTCCGGAAGACATCGGTCTCCATGTCAATGTCTTGGAGATAAAAGCTATAATAAAATCTTTTCAGTATTGAAGTGTCTGTTTTCAGAACAAGGTAGTGCTCATCATATCAGACAACTCAGTGGTAATGACATATCTCTGCAAACAGGGCGGTACTCTGCCTTTTGGTCTGGGAATTTTGCTGTTGGTGCACACAATGCAATATCAGCATCCAGATGATATTCCTGGCAGATTCAGTGTCTTGGCTGATACTCAGTCCAGGAGAAGACTGATTCTCCATACAGTATGGTCCCTTCATCTGGCAGTCTTTCATGAGATCTTCCAGTTAATGGTGTGTCCGACAATAGGTCTTTTTGCTTTTAGGTGGAATCACAAACTGCTGACCTTTGTTTCACCAGTACCAGATCCCAAGACGTGGTCCATTGATGATCTTTCTCTAAGTTGGGAGGGTCTGTAGGCCTTTGCCTACCCCCAGCAATCTTAGTTCGAAAGGTCATTCAGAAATTGAGGGGCCAGAAGTGCAAGATGATTCTGTTGCTTCTCTTCACAGGGACACATCCTGGATCAGTGATCTGCTCAATCTAGTAATAGATTATCCAGGAAGAACCCAGCCAGGCTAAATCTTGTCAAACAGCCTTGGACCCGTATGTTCCATCCTTGTCCATATTGCCTTCTCCTCCATGACTGGCTCTTGTCAGGGCAGCCTTGCGGTAAAGCATATCAACCCTTCAGTCACGGAAAGAACTGCATGAACTAGAAGGCCCTCCACTTTAAAGGCCTATGAAGCGAAGTGGTTCAGGTATTTGTGCAAAATCAAAAACATTGTTCCTTTGAGTTCCTCTGTCTCAGAAGTAGCTGACTTGATTTTTTTGCTGTTCAAGGAGGAAAGGTTGGCTTTGATTGCAAATAATTTCTACCATTGAATGATATTGGACATGTTCCATCATCTTGGCTGGGAGTATCTTGGTCATAACATAAACCTCTCTTATTTGTTGTCCAACTTTGACTTACATAGGCCTAAATCACACTCATTTTGTTTCTCAAGTGGAATCTTTCTTGGTTTTGACTTGGCTGAATTCAAATAAAAGTTTGGGCCTTAGCCAGGACCTTGCTGAAGCTCCTTTCATACAAAACCTGTTTCCTGATAGCATTAACTTCGGCATGCAGAGTCAGTGAATTACATGTTTTCTCGGTTGACCCACCTACCTTCGGTTTTTATTAGTCTGGCTTGGTGGTCCTTATGACGCAACCTGGTTTCATTGCCAAGAACAGGTTGACCTCCATGGGTCAAGTAGTCGTGATATGTCCTATCTCCTGTATTGACATATCCAAAGAGGCTTTCAAACAGGATCCAGTACATGTGTTCAGACTTTACCTGAAGCTTACTGAATAAGTTCATGGGGCTTGAAGACACCTCTTTCTCCCAGTTAAACCTGCGAAAGAGAACATAACCCCTCAATCATGGCTTATCACCAGAACAGAGTCATCTCATGAAGATCTCTGCTCATAAAATAAGAGCAATCTCTACAAGCCTTGCTTTGATCGTAATGTTTCTATCAAAGATATTGTTAAGGCAGTTGGTTGGCATGCACAACCTTCTCAAGTTTTTATCTTTGAGACTTGGCTCTACAGTGACACACTCTGGATCTGGTAGGCCCAGTTTCAGTCAAACAGGTGGCTACCAGATCCAGTTGACATCAGCATAACCTCCCAACAAACACCCAGTGCAGCTTTCACTGGATTCGCTTGAAACTTTTTATGTGGTAAGAAATCTCCTTATTTCTTCTTTCCCAGCGTGATCCATGTTGCCTTCATTTGTGCTGCTCACAATTAGAAGAGTAGGCTAATCATTTGTATGTGGAATCCAATATTCTCCTATCACAGATTACTTGAGGTATTGGTTGGATGCTCAACCACTTATTACATATTCTCCAAACATTAATGTGATTGGGGAATGTATTTGACGGAGAAAACAAATTTTTAGTAAATTATGTTTCTCCAAGAATACTTACCCAATCACATTACTTTAATACCCTCCCAGCAATGCGAGCATCCTTTTACACAGTGTTCCACTCAAACTAGCATGACCTGTACGCTGCAAAGGGGAGGTAATGGGCAAGAGTTAATGCCCTTTGTCTCTATTTTATAGGGCTTATATTCCTAATGCTAATGTCATTGGGTAAGTATTCTAGGAGAAATATAAAAAAATTTGCTTTTCAGTCATTTAAATAGTTTAAATAAGCAGCAGACTTTCACCTATGCTCACAATTGTAAATAAACATGAATATTTTGTGTCTTCCATTCAGGCCGAGTGGTCTAAAGTGCTCACCGTTATGGATCACTGCCATCTCACCTCCGTCTGTGTGGGTTCGAGTCTCAGGTTCGGCCAGTGTGGGTATGTGAGAAAGCTTGCCAGTAGCTTCTCATGGGTCAGTGGTTCTTGCTGGGGTTTTGCCGGGTTCTTCCTCCACCATTTATACTGGCTGCCATGTTTAGCCACTCTTGTGCTGAAAAATGGTGTTAAACCCAACAACAACAACAACAAATCTTCCGCTCAGTCATTGAATTAAAGCATACTGAAAAATATGGGTTAAAATATTCTAATTTGTTAAGTACTATTCATTTTTCTATTTCAGAATTGATAATCAAATCAACCACCATGATGTTGTCAGCTTGATAAGATAGTTCTGGAAATGGTTGTTCCTCATTTCATGGCATTTGTTTTCTCTATTTTGCTCCTTCAGGTAAGAATATTTAGCTCATCTGCACAAAGTATAGGACAGCTATTGCCCCATGACATCGGTGTCAGTGTGAGCATCAACACAATAATATACACATGTATCTTAATCATTTTTTTTCCTCCTAAGTTCAAGGCAGCAAGTTTGCTGTGCCTCTTGGTAGTGGCTTATTTTATACATACATGTACCCTATTTATACAATCTTTGTGAAGTTTATGCAATTAGGTATGTCTACATAAGTTTACTTGATGATGATATGAATATGTGTTAGTACTACATGCTTACATATGAATGGCTCTATGACCCATGTTTCACGTTTTACTGGCTTGGTTAACTCCATTGCTCATAGACCAAGGTCTTGTGTGAGAGCCTGTTTAGGGTCATCTGTTGTTTGTTTGTAACAGCACAAGGTTTTTATCACAATTCCTGTTAAACTCTTGTGAGGATTGCCATGAAACTTAACGCATATTCATACCAAAGCTGATCCTAAATGAAAATGGTGCCCCTTGGACAGCCAGTATTTGGTAGCCATCTTGAGAATCTCGTTATCAGTACATCTTCAGAATGGCTGGTCATATTGACATTGAGTTTTCCTTAAGAGTTCTTATGCCATCTAGTTTGATATTGTGCCTGTTTGACATTGGTTGACCATTTGGAAATCTTTACATAAAAGATTTCTTATGATATTGAGTTGGTATTGAATGGAAAAGGTGCCATTGGGACATCTGTTATGACCATGTAGAAAGTCTTGTTACTCATAAACAATGAAATTGTACATTATGATGTTCCACAGGTTTCATTACTAGGTTCTTTCCTGTTTTTAATTTTTATCACTGGTTAGCCTGTTTACTTACAAAATAATGTTTTAACTTTAGACCTCTATAACGATGATGGACACAATCTCTGATGTGCAGTTTTTCTAGCTGTGCCACATATGAATTGGCAAGGTGCACAAAATGATTTGGAAACTTGGTGTAAGCAGAAAGTAATGGCTTTAAATATGTTGGAGCCCCAGGTGGCATAGTGGTCTAAGACTCTTCCCTTTTCAGATCACTGACATCTCACCTCCATTCACATGGGTTTGAGCATCAGCTCTGCTGAGGTGGGTATGTTAAAAGCTTTCCAGCAGCTTTCTGTGGGGTGGTGGTTCTTTCCTGGTTCTTCCTTCATAAAATATACTGTCTGTCATATATAGCCTATCATGTGCTGAAATGATGTTAAACCCATGTAACCAAACCAGTCTAAATATATCAAGAGCTAAAAGTATTTTGATTACAACATGCCAGCAATATTGAATCTTTCTTACAAGGATGTCTCGCTGCAGTTTATCGACATGACAAGGCTCTCAGTGTGCTTGTCAATAACAGCCTAACATGGAATGAACACATTAGACGTGTAATGAAAAAACTCTCAGTTACAGTCTGGTGCTATCCAAGATTAAACACTTCCTCCCTATTTCTCACCCAGTCAGGTGTTATGAATGCTATGTTCAGCCCAGCTTTGATTATTGTAATCTGTGGTATGGGAAGACTGTTGCCAAATTTATTTGAATAAACTTCAGACTCCAAAATGGAGCATTTAGGCTTGTACTAGGTAAAATTCATACAGATTTCATTCATGCAGTGGACCAGCTAGGAATATTTCAATGAAAGAAAGGATATTTATGAGAAAGTTTATACTTACGTGCACAATTCAAGGTGGTCCTCACTACTTCGCTATATCACAGTATTCAATTTCAGATTCAGCATTTTCATATTAAGCAATAATTACAAAATTACAAAACCACAAAAAAACATCATTTATGAAACATTTTACATATTCAAGATTTGGAGTTTTTCTAAAGATGTGAAAGAAGCACCCTCATTTAATCCTTAATGTCAAAGAATAAGAAATTTGCTAAATGATTCATAAACATTTAATTCCTCCAGTTTCAGTTTTGCTCTGCTGATAGTATCATACTGATATCATTTCTTTTCCCTCTGTTACGTATATGTAATTAAATTGTGTTAGTTTTAAATTTCTTTTTTTAATTTTTGTTTCATGACATTTTGTTGTAGTGATAATTTTCATGGGATTTGATATTTTTTTTTGTAAATTCAGTTCTCTGTTTTGACCTGATTAGAACATAAAAGTGTTGCTTTATTACTATTTTTAGCTAACCTTGGTTTAGAGGTTTGTAAACACTAAGTGAAAATGATTGGTTATTACCAAGGTCATGTTCGGCCCACTTGTTAGCTATGTTGTAAACAGCCTATTTTATTAATCATTTACAGCGTGAGAATTTACTTTTTAGATAGGGCTGTTCTAGGCTATGTGCTAAATGGCATTTTGTTTTACTGCGCTGTTTAAATTAGTGATCACGTAGCCCCGTCACGTGAGCCGTCATGCGATCTAAAATTGTGGGTTAAAACAGACTTTTTCTAATAGATTTTTCAGTCATAAAAATATACCTTTGGGCTCAAGGTATTTGTCTTGTTGTTGCCATTTGAGTTGATTTCGTATTTAAAATAATTTATTCACCTGGAAAATAAGCTTTTTCAATGAAATTCTTGGACAAAGACATTCACTAAATTATCCGGAATTCAAAAGCCGGAATTATATTCTTGGTGACTCAACAAGGAACTGTTGACACATCAGTACAATACTGCATTCATCTGACGTCATCATCCTCCATATTGGAACTTCATCGGGTTTAGAACTTGGATTCAGTTAGAACTTTTAGTGATAGGACTTATATTTTTAGATTCTAGGATTAATTTTTGGATTATTTTCACAAACCGTAAGTCCTATTTCATATTTTTACCTTGTTTTCTAGGGAAATAAATTATTTTGTTAAAATTTACAAAGCTTGTTGGCTTCACTCTTTTCTTAGTTACTTTTGAACAAGCCTAAACACATAACACCTCTCCTTCAACTTCTTCTTTCATGAAATTGTAAATAACTGGTCTGTAATGCATCTTTGTACATTTAGTTTGAAAACATTTGCATGTAATAGAATGCTGCATGAGCAGTTGTTTTCTATAAACTAAATAGGTTATTGTCTGAATATAAAGACTTTGTTATTATTATTATTATTATTATTATTATTATTATTATTGTTCCTACGGTCATATTGGTGATATATTGACATAGGGTTTTCAACCAAAGACCACTTATGCAGTCAAGTTGGTCCAAAAGCGAACAAAAATCATATCCCATAGACATATAAATATAGCCACTGGCCAACCTGAATTTTTTTTATACCTCCTGAGCAGATGGTCTTATTGACATGGGTTTTCACTAAGAGGCTTCTTTTGATGTTGAGATGGTTTTAGATCAAAATGGTGCTGATCTGAGATCCATTATGGCATCCATCTTGAAAATTTATGTCACCACTTCTCATGAATGGATGTTTTTTTTTTTTAAGCAAAGAACTTTATTCTGTCTAGTTGGTAAAATTAAAATGGTGCAGATCTGAGGTCCAGTGTGACTGCATTGTCAGCAATCTTTAAAATTTTGTGAGTGCTACTCCTGAATGGTTGTATCAATATGTGATTGTCACTAAGGGGCTTTGTATTATCATTTATACTCACTTATAAGTTGAGTTCACATAATGTGCTGGCAGATCTGGGTCTGTGCAGTTTGTTAGAAGCAACCAGTAGAACAAACAACATAGACCCTGATCTGCAAGCGCATGATGCTATGGCAGATCAGGATCTTTGTTATTTGCAGTTTGACTCAACTTATAAGTGAGTATATATGGTATATCTAGCTGGTCCTAAATTACAACTGTAGTAATGAGACCTTTGATTTCCTTGCCTTGGTAGTTATCTTGAGAATCTTGTTATAGCTACTTTAGAATTGATAGTCATAAAGACATTGAGTTTTTGCTTAAAGACTTCTTATAATATGTAGTTGTACCTAAATGCAAATGATGTTGATTAGACCTCCAGTATGGCCACCATGTGAGCTGTTTTAAACTCTTGTTATGGCTATTTTATTATGAACAAATGGTCATGTGTAGACATAGGTATTTCACTACAAAACAAATGGTCCTGTAGACAAGACAGCTTCTGTTATCTTGTTGGCCATGAGTAAAATTGGTATTAAACAGTGGTAGTCATATTGAAAATCTTGTTATCACTACTATTAAAGGGATATAGTCATAGAAAAGGAAGTCAGCTGGGGTCGACAGTATACAGCAGAACTTGATCAAGCAGGAGGAACCTCCATGATGGTGTCTTCATAAGAATCTGCAACAAAATCTGGCAAACAGAAGAATGGCCCACCCTGTGGACCCAGTCTCTAATCATCACTCTTTCTAAGAAAGGGAATCTGCCAGAACTGCTGAACAATCAGCCTCATCAGCCACCCAAGCAAAGTTATGCTCAAGATCATCCTTAACAGACTGAAACCCTAAGCAGAGTGCATCACTGCTGAAGACCAGGCTGGTTTCAGAGCAAGACTTAGCACTATAGAACAGATCTGCAATCTTAGCATTCTCTATTAAAAATATCTGCAGAATCAACAGGACCTTTGTCATATCTTCATTGGCTTCAAGAAGACTTTCAACAGGGTATGGCATTCATCCTTGTGGGCCAGCATCAGCACTGTAGACTAGTGCAGTTCTTGTCAATGGCAACATAGGAGATTTGTTCCAAACCTCAGTTGGAGTAAGACAGGTGTGCCTTCTCTCACCCACTCTGTTCAACATCTACCTGGAAAGGATCATGTCCGATGCCTTGGAAGACCATGAGGGCAGTGTCATTGTTGGAGCAGAACAACCTGTGCTTTGCTGATGATATCGCTGGCTTAGCAGGAGATAAACAAAAGAACTGGAAACCTTATTGAACCGTCACAACCAAGCATCACTAAGGTATGGGGTGGAGATCAGTGCTGAAAAGACCAAGCTGGTGACAAACAACCCAAGTTGCATCCAAAAGTAAATAAGAGTAAATGGATAGAAGCTGCACATAGTGACAAGCTTCAAGTGTCTAGGTGCTATAACCTCTGATGAACGTTCAAAACCTGAGGTTCTTTCCAGAATTGTGCAGACAACAACTGTTCTGGCTAGGCTGAAGCCTATTTGGACAGCAACATTATGCTTGGGTCCAAGATCAAGCTTTTGTGCTCCCTCATGATGTCCATGTTCCTGTATGCTTGTGACGCATGGACCCTGGCAGCAGAACTAGAGAAAAGAATCCATGTTCCTGTATGCTTGTGATGCATGGACCCTGGCAGCAGAACTAGAGAGAAGAATCCATGTTTTTGAGATAAGATGCTATTGAAGGATCCTGAAAATCTCAGATGTCTATAATGAGGAGGTGTGCATTAGAAATCCAAGGTACAGTTGGACCATATAAAGATCTGTGCACCAGTATAAAGAAACACAAGCTAAGATGGTATGGCCATGTCTCAGACTTATGTGGCCTGTCAAAGACAGTCCTAAAGGGCACAGTGAGAAGAAAGAGAAAACAAGGCAGGCAGAAAAAAGAGATGGGAAGATAACATTGCATCATAGAGTGGACAGGCATGAGATGTATTGCCCTAGGTCCCTGAGAGGTCTCAGGCATTTTTCTTTGAGACTGAATAATTTAATTTAGTTTACTTTACTGTCTTATAGAGTTGTACTTTTGAAGGTATCATCATATTTCCTTGAGACTGAATAATTTGGTTTGATATACTGTTTTGTAGATAGAGATGTGCCTTTTAAAGGTAACATCTTTTTTTTCTTTTGCCTCAGTAATGAGCAGTTGTTCATATGTACAATTTCTTATGTAAATGACTGTGCAGATGTACATGTGGCGTTTGTCTCTTCTCATTATGGTACCTGCATAAATATCATGAGGTTTAGGTATTAGTCATCTAACTATAGGGGTGGCAGAAACAGTGGCATCATCATGGTGTTAAAGGGTTTTGTGTTTTTAGTCATGTCATTATTGCATTGATGCAGATGAAGCATCAGGTTCCACACAACACTTTATTTCTGTGTCAGTAGAATTATAGCCAAATAAAAATAATACGGTAGATTAAGTTTATACAGTACT
>JAECUM010007277.1:0-24044 GCA_016617855.1 Megalonaias nervosa | reverse complement strand
TCAGTGATTTCTGTTAGGTTCCCTCCTAAGGCACCTAGCAGCTTCAAACAGCGTTATCTCCACACGAGATGTTAGCAGGTTTAAAGCTTTCCTTTGAAATGTCACAAACGCGGCCTGGTCGAATCCAACAACAACCCAGGCTAGATTCACACTGGTGCAGCGTCAAGTCGCTAAGTTCGAGCATTCATAAATGTCAATATGCATTGCATACTATTGTAGAAATGTATTGCTCCATACGGACTATTGCTAAAATATTGTTCAAGTTAAGCACTTCTTTTCAGAGGCTGAACGTCCATTTCATCACCAAATGAAATTATTTGTCCTAGTTATGTTTCATCCAGAAATTGGCTACATTTTTGCTTTGTTTTAGTGTAACAATCATACATTCATTTATTCATTCTTTTAACCATTCGGGCTTTTGTCTAGTCATTAACAGCGCGTACCTGTAGAAAACTAGTTTCGTTCCATCAACGCAAACCTTGCCGAACAGGTTTGCTCGTGCAAGCTATACTTGCACACCAGTTTGCCGGTTGCTGTCACGGAGAATGGACTGTTCGCCGCATTCTCTTATTAGGCATTGCATATGACAGATTTTCATAATTCCAAGTTTGCCGTTTGCTGTTATGAAGGAAGGAATTTCGCTATTTTCTCACTGAAATTGATATATTTCCACGTTTGCTGTTTTCTGTTACGAATGGAGGTCTGTTCCCCTTTTCTTTGTTATTATGTACTGAAATTGATCAATCTTTATATTGCACATTTTCCAGTTGCTGTTTCAGAACGGACTGCTTGTCTTGACGTTGTCATTATGTACTGAAATTGACAAATTGCCATATTTTTGACAGTATTCGTTTTCTGTGCCGAAGGAAGAACTATTCACCTTTTTTATCTTATTATGTACTAAAAATGACAAATTTACAAATTCCCACTGGCATTTCACCGGGTTTAAATAAAGTGATATAAAGATAGGACATGTTTTCCGTCGCCTTTGAAATCCCCGTTACAATATCAGGCGAAGATTTTAAGAGGCGCCGCAGCATAAAGAAACCGTTGTTATGTCAGTGAACGCTCAAGTTCATCCAATCCCCCAGTAATGAGATCTCCGCATGTCGGTCCTTCTATTCGCTTTTGCAACGGTAGCGTTGCATAAACCAGCAGCGGAGAATCCCGCGTTTTTGTAAATGATTAGCAACTTCAGGTGTCGGTGAAAGCGTGTACAGCTCAAAATAAAATATTTGTGGCGGACTCAGCGCAATATGCGGCCCAAATAGTTCTAGGTCTGTTGAACAGTCTATTTCGAAGACGTATTGGAGGCGTTAATTTTGTTTTTTTTCTCCGCTAATTCAAAATCCTTCAAAGGACGAGCTTTCGTGGTCGTCAATACTAGGCCATAACAAATGATCTTTCCAGCTCGGACAAGATCATACAAAAACATTTGCTTTTTCCGAGAAAACTAGCAATTGATATTCTTCAGAAGAACCAGGGATGCGGTTCTGACAGCACCTAACGCGACCACTTCTTCAGCTATGGAGCCACAGTCGTCATCAACGTTGGAATCGCTCCTGAAAATGACAATATTCCGCTGCTTAGGTGCATTTTCATTTCCTTTGACTTCCACAATTTAATGTTACGGAGGTAGAGGAATGTTTGAATGTTTTTTGTTTTTTTTTTTTTTCTCTCATTGGGCTGATTCTTTTGTTTCTTGCTTTAGAAACACGGGGACATTTACGAGTAGGTTTCAGTGTGAGCGCAAAATCATTTCCTATTGCGCTTTTTATTTTTGCAGGTTAGTTATATCTAAGGCCAATTATAACTTCCTGATAAAATATTACCTATGATTATGTATTCAGTTACAAGTTTGTGAAAGCAAATGCGAGTTTGAGAAAACTTCGATTTCTCCACTTTCATGTATATGACCCTCATTCGGTCACACCGCCCTTCAATAACACAGTCTTGTGGGAGAGAATCACAGCAATGCATCTGTAATTGCTGACCGGATGCTTAGTTACACGCGCTTTAAATTGAATGTAGATCCCAGACTGCTTGTGAACGGCTAAATGTTAGAGTGAAAGGTAAAACAGCATAGGCAAGGTGTTGGAGTCGTTGAGCGAAATAAGCATTCTCGATTCAACGTTTTTATCCCGGCCCATGTATAACAACCGTGTGTGATATGCGCATACAACATGATTATTTTGCTGTCAAGCACAATTTATTATGAGTGTTCCTGACGACCGTTTAACTGCAGCTAAGGTTCAGACACTCCAAGCTTGTTTTACATTGCCCACTAGTGGTCTGTCCACAATCCACTCGAGCTATAGTTTGCTACACTAAAAAGCATGTGTCTAGGATCTTTTCCACATTGCATGGTAATTATTTGCCATTCTAACTCTTGTAGGCTGCTGTCCATCGTTGATAACGTTGGTTTGCTTCCAGAATTCATACACGACAACAAATGCAATTATTTGAAAGGGTTTTCACACTAAGATCGACAGCTTTCTGTGTCATTGTCTCCGAAAATTACATCGCCGGTAACTCTCCAAAGTCTGAATATTTGACTGTGAAAACTTGCACACAAAAACGATAATGAATGTGCATGACGTCTAACCTTTAAGCTGCGCGAATCATTGGTTAAAGTTTTCTTTGAAGGCAAATGATGTTCGTTTGACTAGTTTTATACATATTGCCTGCTTCGATCAGGATTTATTGGCATTTAGTTATGTTGATAAAGTTTATCAGTGTAGTGTATTTTTGTTTCAAATAAGTATAGTTTCTAAAGTATAAGTCCTATAATAAACTTTTCAAAACTCGTAGACATTAGTGGAAACAATAAATATGAAGATTAAACTGCGCATTGTTTATAAGGATCTCAATCTAATAATTGGAGACAAAATAATAATTTTATTTATTGCATTAATGTATCATTAAAAAAAATAATGTATTTTAAAAAGTGACATAGTTAAAATATTAGTTAGATATGGTCATCCATATAACGTAATCATGTAATGAGAGAATTTATGAATCATGTAGGTGTGGTTGTCGAGAGAAAAAAAATATATTTAATTATGAGACGAGGCCCATTTAAACGAAATGGATCTATATCACCTCGCACTGCATACAATATAATTGTTTCCAAGGTTTGACGAGCCTATTAGCAGAGAATGTTAATGCAAAAGTAAATGGTGACTTTGTCTCAGAATTTGGTCTAACAGTGCAAATAATTTAGTCAAAAGTGAATACAAACCAACTCAAATCGATTTCTAGCTCGACAGTCTCTCTTTCTCTCTCTCTCTCTCACACACACACACACACACATACACACCAACGCACACGTATACGCAGAATTACAGTTTTCCAGTTAGACTGACAAGGCGGGTGACTGCCGAAAGCTGAAAAATAATCAAACAGATTTTAAAGTATGAAAATATGGATTTTTTAAAAGTATTTATTTTGCATATACAAACCTCTATTAATTTTGCTATATTATTTAAAGATGTAAAGTTCTTTAAAGCATCTGATTTTAAGGCTTCTTTTGGGCATGGTAAGGGGTGCTGCAAGTATGACAGTGCCTGGGGGGCGACAAAATAATATATTCGTCAGACCACATACGCACACACACACGCACATACACCCTATCTTCTATAACTATGAATAATATGTACACTTCATTCAAAATCACGAATATGTTAACGTATGTTTTGAATGATATGTGTTGTCATTGTATTCTTAATATTGTTCTTGTCGTAGTCCTCTTTTGTGATGTCCTTTGTAAGCATTTTCTATTATAATTTACTTTTTAATGTTATCGAATGGAAAAATATTTTGCAATAAAGTATGATATAAAAATATAAAAAAAAATTACTACTTTTCTCTACTTCTAAAATCGAGAAAATGACGACAGGAGTAAACGCGCCAAAAAAAAAAAATATTAAAAAAAATAAGTTGGCATGGCTTTCACTTCCCAAATGTTCGAACACCTTTAAGAAGAACATTCTTCGCGATCTTTTAGAGACCACTGTAATTAGCAAATTAAATACAAAACCCACATCAACACATTTAATTTGTTATGGTTCCCACGAAGAATTCGGACCAATTTTTCCATTGTTTTCACTCCTGGCTCTAGGTTAACAGTTTGTGTTTTGTTTCATTTCACCGTAACATTCTTTCCATTCTTGTCTGTTTCTTTGCCCTTATATCCACTCAGCCGAACTTTAAAAGTGGTATTATAGAAAAGGTTGATGTAGTGTTCTGTTACATAATCTCACCAGTTGTTAGCAAAGATCTCCTTACTCCATCATCTGGCGACGTAGATCGTTAAATATTTCAGCCCGTTTTATCTTTGACTTGTGTTTGGATGATTGATTAGATTATATTCAATTGTCTCATCGACGCTGTGGTGGGCTCCCACGTGCAACTGTTCCACGGCTCAGGCTGACCTTAAAATCGACACAGTTTCTTCTCTGTAGAAATCATCTTGGCGGCACGGTCCGCGAATATCTTCACCTGCTTTGTGGTTTCACGGATGGGAAAAAAATATTTCGAAACTCTACCCACTAGTGGTCAGCAGCGCACCATGTCCAATACATGTTTTAGATACTGTGCGCGTGAATCCCACAAACTATCATCATGTTACAGTTATCTCGGATCTCTTTTAGAAAGGTGTGGTTATCATTCGACACATAAATAACGTTTGTAGTTTGGTGGCGACCGCTTTAAAACATTATCTTGAGGTTGTCTTGCCGGTTAGGCATCCCAACTTTGTTTACGTTGCCGAAGAGCAGATAGTCCTTGTGATACTCGCTGGTGTCAATTTCGCACGCAAGGGATGCATCATCCCTGTCCGGGTAGGAGGCATTGCTGACAATGTGAATCAACAAACAGTCTTTTTCCGTGCACAACATCTCGAACGTGTCGGCTTACTAAGGATTGTTCTTGTCATATAAGAACCTTTACATGAAAAACCATTGCAATCCCTTCACATCATCCTTTTCGGACTTGTATGTGGCGGTGGTGACTTTTTCACCTAGATATCCGAAGCCATCTAAGCTCACTAACAAAACCGTATCACCCGATGAACTCGCAGTGCAAGCAGTCTGAGTCGTAGAATACAACTGCAGGTTTCGTACGTGGACGATATAGTTGTGTTTCCAGCGCAGATTCGGAACAGGCATTGTGTACTGGACAAATTTAAGAACGGAATCGTTGATGCAGGAACAAATATTTATCGTGCAACGAGCTCTTCGGGAGCGAAATGATAATCTTTTTGTGATGAAGCTTGTCCAGATATTCCAAGTTGACTTAAAAGAAGTACCTTACGTCAACGTAGCTGTCACACACGTGAATATTCATGGAAAGCACAGTTTCCATGCAAACTCACCTACGCATCGCCACTATCACTTTCGGTTTTATCCGACCACGCGTGTGCTGCTCGCGCGAGAGTGATCCTGGCTGGCCATTGAAATCCTGCCACAAATTCCATGCTCTACAAACAGATGTCGATCAATGTCCATAAGCAGCTCCAGCTCGACCTAGGTGTTCGACACCAATGCATTCCATGACACTCTCTTCGAGGAGAAGTAATGCGCGGCATTGAGCTTCTACACGCGGATGACGGTATCGTGGCATTTATCACGAACCGTCGCAAAGGGATTCCCCCGCATTATCGTATCCATGTGCTAAAGCAAGTCGTGGTAGTCAGAGATTTCTACCACCAAACGAGGACCATAGAGTGTTCGCGTGCGCAAAGGTTTCGTCACAACTCTTTCGAGTGACATCGACGAAAGGAATGCGTCAATCTGTGACAATTTCATTTGAGAAAACATTATTTATTAAATCATGTATTTGTAAGTATACTTTCCTTTGCACGTGAGCAAGAAGAAATTTTTACGTTCAGCAAATCGGCATTGAGGAGAAACTGGAAATTGATCGACTCCGTGAAAACCTCTCCTGGACTGGAATGTTTTTACGACTTTTCAACAGTTTCGAATCTGAACATCAAGTAATTGTCTTTGTTGTTAGCAATGGTAATTATTGGTGCGTTCGATAACATTGAGACTCCTCACCTGATCAGTTGGCCATCGCACGCATTTAGGTTATGAAGCATATCTGTGACTATATCGATCTGATGCATCATGTCTAAAACTATAGCATGCTCCAGATGTAGTCCAATATTCTTAAATATTCGGATATAATAGAATGTCGCAATTCAGAATGTGTTTCAGTGTGTACACGAAAATAACATGAAGTGTCCAAAAGTCAACGCACATTTTAGGAGTTCTAATGAATATTGTATATAAATAATTCCTCTCGAATTATATTTGGTTTCAACAACACATCTGTAAACTCTGGTAATGGATTCGAATATAAATATAGAAATTCAGAATTAATTATTTCTCAGATTCATATTTCTACACATATGCTCCTTACCTACGTGTGACTCGTTCCAATGGCGAGTTCAAGTTTAATTTTAATCAAGACTGGTTCTGGGGTATTCCTAACTCAAATTCTATAAATATTTTTGCAACGTACAATCATGACAAAATATATCTGTATAAAGATTTATGTTTACATTATCTAAAGTACAACTTACAATCATGGAAAAATGTTAAGCACAGAATTAAATATGCATAATAAGGCAAATAAAGGATATTCATCTTCCGTTGCACCGAAGTGAATTTTAACATGATCTTGCTGAGTTTTGGTATAATTGTACTGTTTGTTTTGTTTTTTTTTCTACTGATTCCCAAACAAACAGTGGAAGTCATGAACGTGACGCGACTGATAAATACATTTAGGTGGCATCGCAACGGATATAATTTCGTTGTGTGCTTGTTACGCCGGCAAAGCAGTCGGGAAATTTTTTTTGTCCAAATGTAATGACACGGCGCTCAGCAGACGAACAGCAGTCCCCCCATATGAATGTTTCCTTGGTAAATGTGGGACAGGTGTTTATTACTTAAGCGGTTGTTCGAAACAAATACATTACCAACGATACCGTAGTTGAGATCTGCAACCATCTTTTAGTATGGCTTCTGTACAGGAAATACTGGTATGGCATCTCTACAGGAAATACTTTTTCGAAACTTAAGTTTCATGCAGGTGATGTTGGTATTTTTGATGATTTGTATCATTGCATGCGAGCTAGAGCGCGGATATAACCGCCCATTAGAAACACGGGTTGTCATCTTTTTTTTCGTTTATCACAGTCGGATGCAGAACATAATTTTGGTGTTGAAATAAAGCTCGGCCCGCGAAAATCCTTGTAGAAGAAAATATACAGTGAAACGTTCACGCATCTGGTAAGTGTCCAACCTGAATCTGCTTAGTTTTTCAATATTTCGAGGATCGATGCAAAAGCGTTGACGGTTTCATCAGTGATGGACTCTACATCTTCACTGTTCAAGACTATCTAGAAATCATTGCTAAACCACAAGGGTTGGATATTGAACACATAATCAAGTACACATTCACAGCACTGTCCAACTTAACTCTGGAGGTGCCAGTGTACTCTAACATTGTTACGATTTTTTGTCGTGTCTTGGAGACAAATTTCACAACTCCTGTGCTTGCTTTGTGCGTGTATGGAATGAGTGAAAGATACTTTCCTAAATCACCCTCGAGCATGTGCAACTTAAATTCCGGTGGCTCTTCTTGACGAATATACGCGGCAGTCTCATTTGCAATAGAGGCTGCGATAACATAGCTCTAGTCCTTTCTTTATGCCTTTCGGCGTTCTAAGTCCATGATTTTACGCGAAAAGTTTGAACTCATGCACAGGTTCCCTCCTAACCGGCTGTGGGTCATCCACGTTAGGAATATGCCTCACATCCAGTCGTGGCTAGTCCATGAGTTCTAACAGAGTTAGCGAATCAGAAACGTATGTTCTTGTTATGCGTTCTCGAGAGAATTGCCTGCGCTGTCTCCAATTATGTATGCTCATAGTACTAATATTTTGTCGAATTATGACTCTTTTGTAAAATTAGATGTTTTAATAACATTACTTTTCCTGTGTCGTGACTGCAAGCAGCAATAATTGATCTGTGTTATTACTTCATTGACATGTTTCTGTTTCAACAGTATATTTTTTCTTCAAAAGCGCCTAAGCGGAGATTACATTTGAAACGGCAAGTCTTTACCGACGCGCGTGGGTTTTCGTATTGTTACGTATCGGCTCGTTCAAAGTAACACAAAGAAAGAGTGAAGACAACAAGCTTTGTAAATTTTAACAAAAATAATTTATTTCCCTAGAAGACACGGCGAAAAGATAAATAGGTGAAACAAGACTTACGATTTACGAAGAAGATTCCAAAAATTGTCCTAAAATTGTGAAAACACATAAGTCCTGTGAATAAACAGTTCTAAATTGATACAGTCTGAATCTCAGTTCCGTTCCAAGATGGCGGATGATGACGTCAGACGAAGGCTAACACAGAATGTCCAGAATTTTCACTGTAAAGCACAATTTGTATTGTTCTGTTCCGATTTAGAAGTAATTTCATCAAATGTCTTTGTCCAAAACCAGTAGTGTTGTTCTCCAGGGAAAATAATTACTTAGAAAGTAGATGAAATACAGCTACCACCACTAACAACACACATGTTGTTCCTAACACGTACGAATGAACAAACACCTCTTTCCAGCACAGAAATACCTTTTCCTTAAGGTATTAGAAACTCTGTAAGATGTTATGATGTGACTTTCAAGTATGACTGACTACGACTATAACTACGACTAAACATTTCTTACAGGTAACTGAGCATTTAAAACAAGCTAATGCGTCATTACATGTACACACGCACGAAAGACACGTGTGATTTCGCAATCCATCTGGACATTACGAAAACCTAAACAAGTATCAGCCAATCATTTACATAGCTAGTGCTGAATGTTTACTTGCTACGCAAAACCCGTCATACAAAAATCGTGCTTACACGAGTCACATTTACGTTTTAAATAAATACGATGTTTCTAACATACTATTATACCCATGCAAACATAATCATCACCATAATAATAATAACAACATTTAGTGGTATAAAAAAAAAATGAAACAAAGAATTAGAAGAATTTAAATTTTAACACATGTGTAATTTAACTACAGGGTCGTAACAGTATGTATTCTCATATCCGGCATAGCTGATCACACGACTTGACTCCTATGCGGAGCATACGAGTCATCGTTGAACGCCGGTAACCACATGTAACGCGAGCAAGTGAGGTTTACAGTACTGGTATCGTTCTGGCGCAAATTTCACGTTTTCCAAAACAAAGGTTCTTTCATCGACTGAGTCTCTGTGCCATCAGACCATTTAGACACGCACACACACACATACAAACACACACACACACACACACACACACACACACACACACACACACACACACACACACATATATATATATATATATATATATATATATATATATATATATATATATATATATATATATATATACATACATACACACATCCATTGTTTTCTTTACTATAAATAAGGGTGATGTATCCTCACGATTCATGGCGCGATCAACATCCAGCGGCTCTTTATCAGATTAAATTGCATTGGATAGTATGCAACATTATTCCATTCAGTAGCCACAAAAGACGTAGTATCCTTGCTGTTGATGTTGAAGGTTGAGCAGCGTCGTATGAAATGATGTTTTACTATGTTACAGGAGCCGCAGATTGTTATCAAATTCCTGCTGAAATAATAAGTTCGTCAAGCGGGTATCTAGTCATATCAGTGGACGCTAGCAATTATTGTAGTGTAAATGAATTACGCTTAGGGTTTCCATGTATTATATGCCAAAGTCGTCTCTGTAATTATTTTGTTCTTTATGTTAATCCTGAAGATTTTCGCTGTATTCGCTGTTTTTGCTGGCTCCGAAGTCATCTGTCTGTTCGTTGAATAGTTCAATCCCCTGACTGGGAATTTCAGCCGCTTCAAGGTCCTCAAGAATGTTCTTGCAAACTATCATGCAATGACTTTCTCGCTTCTCGTTTTATTCATCCCCTGGTATTCGCCTTGCACGTACTAACGTTTATGTTTCAAAGCCCTGCGGATACGCGCTTAAAAAACGTATACAGCATTATATGGCTTGTGGCTCCTTTGATGAATCAACATGAATCATTTAGGCTAAAGAGTGATTTATGATGACACACACGCAGCACTTTTCGGGCAATTTAATTCCCGTAATGTTCAGTGAAGCAAATGCTTCCACAATGCTCTCCGTGTCATACGGTAATGTTTTGGCATCATAATCAAACACCCGCTGAGATTATCAGATAAATATTTTCAAGAACAAGCGAACGGACGAGCTTTCTTTGACATGTATAGTCCTGCTCCTGGCTTACATTGTCTCACACTAATTTATTACTGTCAACAATAGTATCTGGTCAATGTCAATTACGATGATGTGAGAGCAGCCGAAGATGAGACCCTGCGGTTATAAATGACATCCTGTAATGCTTGGATGTTATTCAAGAACGGACGACTTCGCAAAGAATTAACTGAACTCAAGAAGCTAGACAATATTACCAGCATTGCAGACAGAGCCGCGACCAATAACTTTAGTAGATTAAAGCCAGGGCCGATGGTAGTGGGGAAGTGTCACTCACATGTTAAGCTCGAACTCATCGGGCATCTATTGTTGCCGCTGGAATTCACTTGTATGTGCCGCAGGGTTAAGTCATGTAAAGGCAGGTAGGAGGCGTTGAAATGATCGACAACTAAACAGTCCCATTACCACACTACTGAAGGATAACAGACAAACGTATTGGATGGGAGGCGTAAGGTGTTCTCAGAAAAGATTATTAAGAAATATATATATATATATTTACAACCTGTTTAATGGTTTCATAGAATGTTAATTTCCTTTGAGATGTTGCTGTCTTAGCAGCTAAGTACAGACTGCGCAGATGTTACGGTTCGAAGTAGGAGATCCTTGACAGAATTTTGAATATTACAAAATAGCGAGAATTAGATAAACTTTTTAACATATTGTATCGGAAATTATTGGGTGATCTGATGCGTTCGAGGGCATATCTGTAGAAAAAAATTAGACAAAATCCCAGTGACAGAATCTTTTTGGAATACTGAATGTTATTGTTTCATTGAGGGTTTGTGTTTCAATGCGGCAAATACTGTAGAGAAAACGTATTGTACCTTGTAATTTGCATAATACACGGATGCAAAAGAAGGACGTCATCAGCGATGTTATCAAAAATACATAGTTTGTATGAAGTGAATATTTTTGTAATTGACTTGAGTGCCATTATACGAAATTTAAGCTCAAGATAACCCGCACAGTATATAGGTTAACAAGTAACATATTGTCGAATACTCTGTTCATGTAATCAATGATTTGTACATAGTTTATATTTGCGAATACACTCATGTGTGTATACTCTATCGTTTGAGACCCAATACGCTTTTCCTTTTACATGTTGACATATTATATACGATTTATGAGAGTACATTTATTTAATGAAATTAAATTACTCCTTACCGCGAGATGTAACTTTAACAGATTATTTGCCATCCTCTTATCTCCTTAGTTTGCTTCAAATGTTATTAACATCATTTGATTTTATGAATTCTTCATCTGCTTGACAAATTAGAGCCCATGAAATTTGTAATGCATATATGTGATAAAATAAACAACACCAAGATGACGTCATACCTTAAATGTTTAAACTGACGTAATTGTTTTATTCCTTAACGAGTAATTGACATAGAACAATGCATATACAGTACAGATAAGTGATATTTTAATACATAAAAATACGTAAAACTTGATCTTAAAGAAACATTTATCTCTATTGAAAATATGTTAAAAATTTATGAACAAAGTGATAAACGTTTTTATTGGGAATTGTGTTATGTATAATGCACATTTATAAAATATAAATAATATGATTAATTACTTATTAATAGTATTGTTATTATTATTATTAGTAGTAGTAGTAGTAGTATAATATATATATAGAGAGAGACAGACAGACAGACAGACAGACAGACAGAGATATATCAGTGCAAATATATGTCAAACAGCTGTAACTGTTTTCCATGATGGATAACTTCAGGAAAATGTTTCAACACATTTACAGAATTGTTAAATCTGAATGAAAATAATACCATACAGGTTTAGTAATTTGTATTTATTGTTGTACGGAGATTCGAAAATTGATCAAACGGCTGCGGCATCTCTTGTCTTGCTTGCCTGCACAAATTCATACACCATCTCTACCATGGACACATCGCTTAAATTGATGCTACATGGTCGCTGATACAGTCACGTCGGCAATATTATCCGCACATTCACAAAGCAGTCATAGCCCCATTTCGATTTTTAGCTCTCGATATCAGGAACTGCAACTCGTGTGAAAGGGGTCAATTATTCCTTGTAAATTAGGATGATTTGTTTTCCAAGCAATTGAAGCTAGAAACCAAAAAAATCATTTTACTGTGAGCTCCTCCATAGCCGATTCGTTTACTGATGAAAGAATATTTGCACCCTATTTCTCTTAATTTGGTAGAGCACCTAAAGAAAATTGTTTTCTGTGATTACCGAAACGCACATTAATGCAGTAAGTCAAAATATGTGGTATACGATTCAATCAGCTCTTCTTATTTAAGAGTAATACCTTGACATGTTCAAGAAGATTCCATTGTATTAATGTATGTATGTATGTTCGTATGCATGCATGCATGTATGTATGTATGCATGCATGCATGCATGCATGTATGTATGCGTGTATGTATGTTTTTGGTTTTAACGGTATTTCTCAACGGAAGATAGGCCATACATTGCAGCCGGTATAGGGAGAACCCCGGTATCCACCGCTCACCCACAATAAACTCCAGGCAAGCTTTCTTACTTATCTACAATGTCAGAGCTAGAAACTCGAACCCAGTTGGACCGAGGTGAGGCAACAGTAATCTGTAAAGACGAAATATTTAAGCTGTGGTATGTATGTATGCCATATGCTAATATCCAAAACCGCGTTCTACCCTTTTTCTCTAAACAACAGAGGCTTTGCGATAAAGAGAGACAGACAGAGAGGCTTAGTTTACAAAGAAGCCTTGCGATAAAGAGACAGGCAGAGACCTAGTTTACTTAAGATATTTATCTATATGTAATTATCGCTATCGTCAGGGAAAGGAAGAAATGGCAATATTTTAATGAAAATGCTGAGTTACTTTAACACTTCACTATTTTGAACTTATAGGAATAATTTTGAGGATTATAACATGCAAAAATAAAGAATGTTTTACTGGCATACTTATATATGACGTACGAACTCCAGCTAAGTCATAACGAAGATTTATAAAAATAGTACTAGCAGCTGCCTCACTTAGTGCTCAGCATTAAGAGGTGAATTTTAGGACTGGTCGGCCTGGTGTCAAGATAATGTGACTAGGTGGGAGATGAGTCTATATGTCTATGGCATGATGCTCCAATGCTGCTAGACATCACTCTAAAGTGCCACACTGCAGACAAACTAGCGATATGATTGAAACATTGTTAAAATTAAACACTAAATTAGTCTGAATTTTATAATTAGGTATACTATCTTGTGTATGCAATAATGAATCTTATACTTATTTACGGAGCAATGAAACGTTCAGTGTATGTTTTAGTATGTTTTTCGGCGACAGGCACAATGAAGTATACCTGATTAATACTAATATTTGGGCCGTTTAAGTTAGCAAAGTCTATCTGTCAATGGATAGAGCTCATTACAACATATATGTGTCCCTTATTTGTGCTTCTTATTGATGGAATTCTATATTTCCTTTAAAGTACAATGAAGATTGAGCGGATTTGCCTATATATTCGCCTCGTCGTTAGATGATTCTTGGATGGAAGTAAATAAATATATGCGATATTGTAGTTTGCGTTTAAAAAAGCAACTTTATCCATGCAAAATGTATCTGTCGCTGCTATTTAACCAATGTAATGTTTCTCTTTATAGTATCTAGTATTTGATATTAATCTATGGATGAAGCTCGTTGAAATAAAAAGATTGTTCAATCTTAATGTGCGTAGACCACAAATTTATCACATTGCATATTTAACTTTCCTTTGCCTAGTGTTTGCTGGATTTATTTTTTTATATATTCATACAATACAATGCTAAGCACCATGTCTGAATGACAATTCACCTCAAAATTCACAGCTACAACAGTCGGATAATTATAAATATTATATGAATATGATCCAGATACACATGAAAAAGAAAAACCTCTTCATATCATATCAGGTTTTTATATAATTTGTTAAAGCTCTAATGCCAATAATATTTTCATAGTGGGTTCACTCTAATCTGTTGGTATCAGTATCAGAAAGATGCGCTTAGGTTCAAGTATATTTATAATTCTGATCCAAACAATTATGTTAAATCAACTCATTTGCGTAAGCGAAGAGACTAAACTAGTGTTTTACTTTCTAGAAAAACATTATTTACATACCATTTTTAATGGGATGGGATTGATGTATTCTGAAAATCAACATCTACGATAGTTCATTCCACAGAGTAAAATTTGCTGGTTATCTGAATATGCTAAATGTTTAAATATCTATATAAGGGTTACGAGTCTATGCTTTTAAAATAATTGACAGAAAAAAGTGAAAACAACAAGCTTTGTAACATTTAACACATATTTTATTTCCCTAGAATACAAAGGATAAAATGAGAAAAAAGAACTTAAGGTTTTGCGAATTAAATTCAAAAATGATCCAAGAACTAAAAAATAAAAGTCCTAGTAGTAAAAATCCTGAACTAAACTGAGTTCGAGTCCCGATGAAATCCGAACTTGAAGGCGATGACATTTGTTATATCCTACGAAGTGCAGATGTGTCATCGGTTTCTAATTGAATCACCTAAATTAGTATTCCAGTTTTGAATTCAGTATACATTCCATTGAATGTCTTTATCCAACAATTTTGTCAGAGCAGTTTTGTATTTCCAGGGAAAATAATAACTTGAATTCATAAATTTGAAGAAAATAAAATTCAGACCAAACTGGTCACAACATAACGCAACTTAAAGTGCTAAATGTTAAAGCACAACTGAACAACCTTTATCAAAAACATCAGTTATAAGACTAATTAAGACGCAAAACAGCTTTCCTGATGAGGGTCAAAGTTCGTATTCTGGAAAAAACAGAAGTTTGTTACGAATTGACACATGATATCTGTCACGTAGCACAGGTATGACCTTGATTCAACTTAATGATTCTAACTTTGACAAAGATAAAAAAAATATAAAAGTTGTATACCAAAACTGTCATTGATTTTAGAACAAGGTCAGCAACTAGTTACAATGTTTCATTACCCATAGCATACAACGAAAATAAAAATAAAAATAAAAATATTAAACATTAACACACAACTTAAATTAAATATTCTAAACAATAAGGCACATATACTAGTTGTATGCTTCTTCATAGCTTAAAGTCTTATAACAGCGACACAATATCACACATCCATAATGACTTTAAGCTGCCCCACTCCACTCACTTTAATGATTACATGCAGAGATGACGGCGATCACGGTTGTTATAATAAAGCACGAGCTACATTATTACAAAACCAAACTAGAAACAAGCTATCCATCCTTAACTCTGCCACACTAATTCGTTCAGAATACATAACGCAAAGGCTAGTACATTTACGACGTGTCATTGCGCTATGGCTATTATTATTTGAATGTTTCTAATGTAAAGTTTCCTATGTTCTTTTCAGGACGAAGAGCTCAAGAGTCGTGTAAGTACTAATAGATCTGAAGAGATTATTCTGTTCTGAATAGTTAATTATAGATTACGTATTTTAAAAGCCTTTTTCTATCATGTCCAAGACACGGACAGGCATTATACACATTATTATTCGAATTGATTTGTGTTTTTACCAGTAACCATAATCCTATCAATTCATTTCTCCAGTGCATTACTGTGTTTTTTATGATCATAGGTTATTAACGTCGTTTTAATCTATTTAGGTTATCCAAATGGTTTTTCTTTGGCCCACAGTGCAGTAAGCTTACATTTGACTCATAACACAGGAGTATCTTCCTCTGCTAAAGGAAGACGTAAACTAATATTACAAAATAAGAAACAATAGCAGAAGGTGCATACTAAATTTTGAGTTTTTGTTCCATTGGTAAAGTAGTGGTGATGTTGTCGTCTGTAATGAATGATAAATGAGAAAGAATCATTGTTAAATTATAATGCTGCATTTCGCAGACACTTGATTAGTCACGCCTCCAAATTCAGCAAAATCAGTTTATGTTCATGTTAGCTTCAACATAATCATATCAGCTATAATCCATTGATCATATTCATACATTGTTTCTGTTCTTTTAAAGAAAACATGTTAATGGTCTTGTCTTTAGGAATCATAACCCAAATCAGCGCAATAGGAGGGAACATACAATATACGATTAAATAAGGCTTTATATCCACGTACAACAGCCAGTATGCAACGATTGCTTTGACGTTATTGCTTAGCTTAATTTAAAGATGTAAGATTTATTAGGAGAAATAAAGTCACACTGTTATAAATAGATACATAACAAGGTAACAAAAGCCATTGCGTGTTGTTGACTGAATAAGTTTGGATCACTTATAATATATATGGAACACATTGTCTGTATTATTAATAAGAAAAAGTTACTTTTACTTAAATAACCGTAATAATGATATTAGTAGCTACTTCGTTTTGTTAAAATATTAATTTGTTTTATCTTATTGCACTTACGGCATTTTACTTTCTGAATTTCTTTTCTACCTTGTTTAAATGTTTTCCAAGAATTTATTTCAAATCAATTCATGTCGTTTAATGCCCAGTCTAGTGTATTTTTCTTTCTTTCCGATGATGGTTTTCTTTTTGTATTTCTTCTCTTTACTCTAAGATTCATTGTTGCACAACTCCACGTTGAATTTGAATGAGTGAAGTTTATGAATCGATATCATCTGCAATATCTTCATAGTCTAATAATTTCATAAGCTCTCCTGGTTTCTCTAGATTGTTCATGCACGTATTGAATAAGCTTTATACATTACTCTCCTGGTTTCTCTAGATTGTTCATCAGATAATATATCAGAGTTTAAAGCTTTTAATTCAATATCATGCAAACAGTTCTCTAATGTTAACTTTGGGATTTATCATTTATTTATCTTTTGTTTGTGCTGGTATAGATATGTTTTGCTTGGTGGTTTCAAAGACATTTTGCTTCCGTTTTTAACTGTTGTTTGTCTCAAACGGATTCATTCCAAATATATATTTTATTGTGTATGTCTTTGTCAATTGCTAACAAATGAAATATTTCGATCATTTTTGTTTGATTTAAAGGTTAAAATATTACATTAGCCATGCGAGAATGAGTGACGATATTTCTGCTAATTAGCAATATCAAACACATAAATTGCCAGGACCATGCAAACTAGATTGAACATGATACAATATTGTTTTATCCAATGTATGCACACGCATATATTGTGTGTTAATATTCATATATAGGTTGTGAGAGGGTAACGAAAACTAACGTAATTCAGTTGCCAGAAGGAAAACAAACCAAATTGTACACATAACGATTTCGGTTGATTTGCACATTCGTAAAAGAAATTGATGCCGCGTTTATTTTGTACATTTCATTTTGCTTCGACCATAGCATTGACCTGTCGTAGATTAATTATGTATATAGTATAGGCTCTGCGTTTGCAAATGTGATTTATCTGTATCTTGTTAAGTCAGTTAGGCTCTCCTAATATGAACTCTTCCTATTGTATTGGATAACAACCACACTCAGTGTTTTGTTTACTTGCAGTTGCGGAAACAAAAATATCTATTACTCGAAATAACTAAAATTATATAAGCACGCTTGTCTAATAGATTACTAAAATTACTAATCTATTAGACAAGCGTGCTTATTTTAGTAATGTCAAATAATTGCAAATAATGCAAAATTAAAGTGAACGAAGTAGAAGACAAGAACATATTGATAACATTTTTGTTTAACGAAATAAATTAAATATTTGTAAGTATTTATTACCTTAAAATATTATTTAATAATTATCTTACTTCGAAAAATATTATTTCAAAGTAGTAATCTTATTGATTAAATAGCATTACAAATCGTTACTTTTCTAATTATTTTTAATCAAACACGATGTATTTGTGGGCAAAAATACATATTCATGTGAACAAAAACGATTAGCAATTATGCAATAATTACCAGTTTAAAAATGTAAAACGTTTAACTTACCGACGTGTAATTATAAGTGTACATTCCGTTGAAGGAAACCGCAATATATATATATCATGTGCAACAAGTTTTCTTTGAACAATGTGAAATAACATTTGGAAAAGAGAACGATCTGCAACACATTGAAACAGTAGCTCAGCAGAAATAGCGACAGAATCGTAATCCAATGGTTGCTGTTCCCTTACCCGACCACGCCAACTAGGATCGGCTACATCGGCAGTCTCTTCTCTGGAAGACACGTATCTCCAGTTGCCTTGACACGACATATCCCGTAATATGTATTAATATATGCTACAACCAACAGAAAGCATAAAGCTGACGTTATATGCTCTTACAAAGTAGATTATCATTGAGTGATATGCTGATTATATGGCACTCTTCCAGCTTTTTAGGCTTTAGACACACACACACACACATATATATATATATATATATATATATATATATATATATATAATCACATTTATTGCATTGGAAATGTAATCGTTGTTCAATATAATACTGCACCATGGATAGTAAATTAGTGAAATAATGATTGACATTTCTAACAGCTACAGAAGCATTCAGCTAAATAGAGAGATCGATAGATAGAGAGACCGATAAATAGGGAGATCGAAAGAGAGAGAGATCGATAGATAGATAGATAGAAAGACAGATAGATAGACAGATAAACAGATAAATAGATGTAACTATCAGTATATGCCAATGCCATGCGATGTAAAGAGGAAAAATGGTTCCCGCACAATAATCGTAACACCGTCTCACGGTTGTGGGCCAGTGGGTGGCCTATACATGAGGTGATAAGCTAGCCTGATTTTGGGTCGTAATGATAAAGGTCAAAGTTACAGTGACTGAATGAAAAAGTTCAATTTTAGTGATAGTTTTGAAAGTCGGCCACTTCAAGGACAATGCGTTGTATGTGGGCAAAGACACATATGTTTTAATATTATTAAATTCAAAAGAGCAAATGTATGTAAGACGTGGAATCCTAAGATGAAAAAATTACAACTGACTGCGAAAAAGACCATTTACGGTCTCTTTAAATTTAATGCGAGATTATGGAATTCTGATTTATATGCCTAGACTATGGTACGAGTGCCTGACAAGACGAAGGCTCCCAATTGCATCGAGTCTGGTATCTTGCGGCATGAGTAGTATGTCGTTCCTTTTGGAAAGAATGCGGGATTAATCACATATAAATAAGAGAAAGCTTTTCAAGCCATACTTGAATAATTCAAACTCTAGCTACGAATCATACCTCTCATCAGATTTTAAAAGTATCAAGAGTAATTGAAACCAAGCGGACTAGGTGTGACATGATCTATTAAGTCTTATTTCAAAAATGATCAAGAGTTTCAGTATCCACGACATTGTTTACAAACAACATGATGTATATGTGCTTATACAATATCTTAAACCAAGCTAAAGCCATAAACTGTCGGCCATGACAGAAAGTCAGAAATAGCAATTAATGTAAAAACAAGATCTTCTATTTGTCTATAATAACCATGTATACCCCTTCCATCTCTTGTGTATTTCACTGCTACTGAATTATCCATCATTAGTGTAATATGGATTTTCCAGTCGCCTACGAAATTCAGACAATGTTATAGATAAGGTTTTAAGTGACAAACAACTTTTGTGTTTATTGTGTTAATTCATCCACTACACCATTTATATATTTATCGAGAGACATTTTATTTCCCCCATCATCTTGTAAGAATATCCGTCCCAGCGTGAGCGAGAGGTGCGTTATTCCGAGAGTGAGAGAATCTTTTCTGGATGCAAGCAAGTTGTCATGTCAGCGGAGTGTAAATGAAGTTCAATAAAAACAATTCAATGAGTGGGTCGGAACACAGATTTGCAACTGTACATTGTTGAATCCCAAAATGTCGATCAGAGTGGCAGTACCCTTCACATTAGTATCACATTAGAATACCTCCGCATTAAACTGTCATCTCAACAACCAACATTGCCGTTCCGTTTCGGAGGGGCGTTTGGATAGGTTTGAATCAACAGGTCATTGAAAACACGGTGTGCTTTCGGAACAAAAACTCTACTGCATTATAGTTGAGGGTATATTTAAATGAGTAATACGCATCTTTTAAATCTCTGAAAGCAATCAGTCTTATTCAGGTAGGTTCATTGTAGATGTATAGGTGCCCATTTCTAGATGATGCTTTTCCCGCACTTGTTTTCTTTAGGTTTTTCTAGTTTGAAATAAATTCTATGAATGCCGTCTGATTTAAAGCAGTTGAATATCGAGAAATAAAATCACCATGAACTGGTAAACACAAAATATTACTGGGTTTATTTTTTCTAAGAAGCGTTTGCAATATACAGTCAATACTAGGGATATCTTCATAACTGAAAACAATAGATCAGAGGGAATGCATATGTTATTGTTGCGGAAATATCGTATACAGAAATTGAAGTGTTGCACATGCATCACCACGTATGGAAAATAGAAGTTTACCTACCAGGCATGTTCTGAAGATTTCTTTTGTAGCGGCTATCCTTTAGGTAAAGACCACTTGTGTGATTTATCACAAGGCAGGACTCATGGGGAATGAAGCACGTGCATCTTACCATACCTATATATGTTGGTTTTGTTGCAAGCAACTCTCGGGAAATGCATTTGCGCATCAACGATCTTTGACATTTTAGTTTAGATCATCAACTAACAAACCGTCAGTTAGAGGATTTGGGGAATAGCCTAACGTATACGCTTCTAAATTTTGTCTTCGACAGCATGCTTCTACGGACAGAAAATACTACATTATTCCGAAAAGTAAGTAATCTCAAGTATTTGCCGTTAATGTTAAACATTCCTCGTGTATTGGCGTTGAAAACGAAACGTTTGTCATTCCAAGAAGTAGATAAATGTATCCTTTGATGAGATAGTCTCGAAGTGCTGTATTGGAAGGTTAAAGTTACGGTTTCCGTCTTGAATTTTCTCACACGTCCTGGCTGAATCTTGGGCGCTGTTTTCTCACCATGTCGGCAAAGATTTCATCTTGTCAGATACGCGTATTTCGTCATTTACGAATCTGATTTACCTATGTCTGTGGATATAGTTAAGTCCACTTTTTATACATAAGAGACATACTTCGACATAGTCTAGGTTCATTATTACTTTGCTTACTGACATTATCATATCCATCATCACATGCATTGATTTGTTTTTGAGGGGCAACGGAATCATTCTGAAAAGTTCTTCAGAGTTTCAGTAATCTCCACGTACGCCACGAGACTTCGCGGGAATAGCGTTATCTTTGTCATCGTTGTATCAGTTCTAACTCAATCTCTCATAGCTGCTTGCAACAGAGAGCAAAATTGATTTTACGGTCTTCAGCTCCTTGTGATTGCGATTGCGATTTTAATATTTGTTTTCAACTTGTCATATCGTTGACTCTTTGTGTGATAGCTATTGACTTAAGGTGAGATATTATCTTTTGTTGCCTTTCAAACGAAATGCGTAATGCGCGGGGTGGATCTCACTCAGAGTCTGCAGAATTGTATTGGCAAATTACAGGAAGCCGCAATCATGACGAAGCTCCCGTGTGATAACCCGTATTGCAATAAGGTTGCACATGTTTTTCAGTCTTCTGACAGTTTTGTTGAACAGACTGTAATGACTGGTACTTGATGGTCAATACTTTCCAAAGGCAGTATTTTACTTGCCGATGTAGCATCCCTGAGAATTGATTCCACGCATAAAGATGTCTCATTCTGTTTTGTTTGTTCTATGATATGTTAATTAATGAATAATAGAAACAGTGGCTACGCTGCGAGTTTTATTAAATGTGCCTTTGAGTGAATTCTTTGTCTTCACATACATGTTATCCGTTTAACTGACAACTATCACCTGCGCTGATATTTTAATTAGAATCAAGTAGGCATCTTGGCACAAAATCATTAGGACACAAAATCCTTGAGTAAAGTTATATTCAAGGTTGGTGGTTACCACCGAGTAAGCCCATATGTTAAAGACATTCAGTTCAAGGAATTATTAAATATACTGACACTATTTATCTGCAATAATTTCCTTTTGACTTCCAAACATTGCAAGGTTTAAAAAGCGTAATGAAGTATCTCACTGACTAATGACTGTTGTAAAAGAAAATCAGATCTACTAAATCCATATGTGTAAAGGAAGTGATGTCAACTGCAATCCACCCTCACTGACCACAGATAGTAACCTCACCAGCATTTTCTAATCGGTAACATAATACAAGTCTTCCGATCTAGGTCGAACAACGCAATATTGTCACTTTAGTTGTTTCAGTCCCCTTAACCTATTGATGATATGATGTTTTAATTATAGATTTAACATCTGTACTTGATTGGCCTGAACATTTACAAAAAGAAAACAAAAATATATACATTTCGATAACGAACTGCAATCGCTTTTGCTTGGTATTTAAAAGCACTTGCACTTGTTGAACTATTTTCAAACATCATATATTGCAGGTATTACACGCATATATAATGTTTGCATCGCCATCATAATCACACAATAAATGACATTCACCCGCATTCATGCAGTTTCATGCACGATAGGGATCAGAGCCACAAGGCCAATGCAACTTGCAGGTCGCATTGATTGACCCATGTTCCCATAGGACAACGGTTTTTGAGGCAGTCTGCTCACTGCCGCGATGTGCCTGATAGTTTGCTAATATGTTATATTTAACCTTATGTTAATTTTTTCATGCAGTATTCAAATATCCATGCTTACGTTTAATGAAACAAAGATTCAGATTACACACCATCTTTACAACCAGCATTATATTATATTCGTGTTTTGTAACTATAAACTGATATGAATACAGAGCTAATTAGATTCATTTGCACTAGAACTAAACGCTGCTGAAAATACTGACGTAGCCACAATTCTAACTGGAGTGGTTGATAAAACATTTTCAACATTTCGTTAGAAGGCAGACAAACCCAGAACCGTGTTAATACAAGTATACCATTAAGCCCAGAATCACAGCAACTATGCCTACAATACCAACAAGGTATATATTTTTAAAACCCATTCCTACAAATAAAATTACTCATACTAATACGTACGTACATACTCATCATGAAGACATAAACATAAACAGGAGTTTATATTGTCTCATTTATATCACTTTTGAAATTATAACATTAACAACTCTCATAATTTTTTCGTTATCTTTCTTTTTGCAGTATAGCACATTGTCTTATACGAATCATTGACAACTCATTCATGAAATTCATCTGTTAAAGTATATGCTTCTTTAACTTGGTGTCTAAATTTCTTGCATTCATGTTTTCTTAGCTTGTATTCATTACTGGACTCTAGATGTTACGTTTATGTACATTATAATAGGTTGATGTGATACTGAAGGGTCGTCTATATTTTCCTTTGTTTAATGCGTGCCATTTTCTTCTTTTGGTCATCGTAACTATTTCAGAAATGGCTTCCATTACTTTCACTGCTGCTTATTTGATAAAATTTAAAAAATTTCTTTGATTTTCCCTGTGCTCAAATTTCAATATTTCCTCTACTCAGTTATTCCAAGTAAAAAGTTACCAGCAGCATCATTATTGCAAATAGAACATACGTGGATATAACTGCATATGTAGTACGCATTGGATAAAATGGATTCATAACAAATCCAAAAATCATATGAAGGTGTTGTTAATGCTAATTATGTTAATATATCGCAAGTCATTTTCATCTTGGATAATTCTTGAAGTGAAATCTTTCATCAGTAAATGTCATTCAATTTGCACCTTACATTACTT
>JAECUM010007276.1:0-49192 GCA_016617855.1 Megalonaias nervosa | reverse complement strand
GTTATACTCAGCGATAAATCGATGTTACCCGAAGGTGTTGGTGGACGAATGAGAGTTATTGATGCTCCAGTAGAAAACATGTAATTAGATCGTTCATAATATTAATAATGTCATATCATCACGTTAGTGTGAGTCTGACTCCTGGTCAGATTAAAAGGCTGCAATCAGCATCAAAAATAATTGTGGAATAAAAATATCGCTAAAGCGAGAACAAATGACCGGTGCAAATAAACTATCGTTGACCGAACGTCAGTTTAAAAACTTCAATGACGCTAAAAAATCAAATAAAGGCGTCAAACTTAATCTTTCTGCGGGCGCCATCAAAGATATTGCTAAAACGGGTGGTATATTTCCGCTTCTTGCAGCAATACCAGCATTAATAGCAGCTGCAGCCCCAGCTGTTGCAAAGGCAGCTGCGCTAGGTGCTGTTGGAACTGCCGCTGGAATGGCGTTAAAGAAAGCAACGGGTCAAGGAATTATACACGCAGAAAGTTCAAAAAAAAGATCACGGGCAAAACAACATGGAAGACGTCTAAGAGCACCAAACGTGCCACAGCCGGGCCGTCTGAGATTATCAGGCCCAGTATACGGTCGCGGTCTAAGATTGCCAGGGACTCCACATTCATGGTACGGAAAGGGTCTAAGATTACCAGGGACAGTTTACTAATAACACCCATGTCCAATTTTGATTTACTTAATGCTACTAAGCAATTAAAAATAAAAATTTCAGAGGTGTTTTTATGCGCCGCATCAATTACCAAAACTAAACAATATTGAAACCGTATCATTAATCTCATAACTCTGGCCCAGGCACGCACTGGGTAGGATATGCAATTGATCCACGTGGAATTATTTATTTCGATTCGTATGGATTAGCACCACCAAAAGAATTTTTAAAGTACGTTACCGGCGATATTCCAATCTGGTATTCAATGCTACCAACACAAAAAATAACTGATCCTCCAATATGTGGTCGTGAAACCCTCGCTGTGCTTGATGCTATATCAAAATCAACAGCACCGCCTCATAAAGTCGTGCACGCGTTCACTACACTACGTCATAACACTTAAACTGATATCAGTAAATATAACGGTAGATATTTATGGAAGATCTACTCGCAAAGATAAGGAGAAGGTCGATTTATCTAAATATGCAACTCTTGATCAGCTCAGAAATGAAATCGATGATTTATTAAATATCACAAGTGTGGATCAAAATGAAGTCGTCGTTTTTCAGGACCAACAAGGACGATTAAAAACGAGTAACATACAACTACTAGATGTACTTATACGAATTCCCAACGCGGTTGTTAATAATATCGTTACTTTCACTGATCAAGGTAAAATACAGGATTCCGGTAAATCGGTTAACGACTATGTTAAGAAAACTGGTGATGTATTTACCGGTGATATTATTATGTCAAGAAGAAAAATTACATATCTTGGAGATCCAGTCGCAGATACAGACGCAGCAACAAAAAATACGTCGATGATCAAGAATCCAAATACGTGTCAGTGCGCGGTGGTATAATGCGTGCATTTCTCGACATGAATAATAATGCTATTAATAATCTCAGAACACCAGAAACAGATTTCGACGCTGCAACGAAGAAATACGTCGACGATAGGGAAATTCCAATAACTACTTCATTAACGACTATCAATGATGGAATTGATGCATTTAGAACTGAATATAATAGTCATGTACAAACATTTCTAAATTTTCGTAGAAATGTAAACAGAAATATTAATGAATTTTTTGGAACTTCACCAACTGTTATTATTAATCTCGCTGACATTAACGCAAGACTCAACGATATCATTAGTGGTATTCCTAATATTATTCAAAAAACTAATCTCGTTAAAATTCCTCACAAGCAGATCATTAATATCGTGTACACAGTCGCATCAGGAAAACAACATGGACACCGGAAAATAACACCCTTAAACATACCGCAGAGGTCACTGGTGTATATAGATATCTATATTTTGTGCTGAAAAATTTACTATATTTACCACATTTACATGGCGTCATTCAACCGATAGTTTTTCTGGAACTGTGTCTATAGTGTTAAACAAAGATGCTGAAGAAACGTTTATGCTAATAGCGAATGATAAAAAGTTAACCACAGCAGATTATTGGTGGTGTATTGAGTTTGTAGCCGAAACTCCTCAATTAGTTACCTAGATAAGTATAATGAATCAAGAGTCATTTATCGACGTTCAACGTCACAGATACGCTCAAGTATGTTAGTGTCAAACTAAACTAAAAAATATCATCGACGATTACACGATAAAGGTAAAAAAATATCGTCGTCGTATGGTTGTTATTGATATAATGGTATACTCGGGTTCTGCTGTTATTGCTGGAACTGGATTATTACTATCAACAATAACGATGACAGCGCCTGCAGTTGTAACAATTATAGTTTCCACGGCAACAACATGCGCAGGTATTTTCAGTATTATCTCTAAAAAAATATCTACGTGTACGAATGATAAACTAAACGAGTATATAATGAAATTGCACACAGCAACAACCGCATACACTAAATTATGCTCATATATTTCAGCGTATCTCAGTGATGGTAAAATATCTGATGAGGAGTTTGTAACGATAATGAAAACCTACGATGAAGCATTCATAATCACTAGTGATAATAACGGAAAGATGGAGAATTAAATAATAACGATAATAATAATGTCATCGTTAGAATTACTTCAGCAGATCGTAGCTAATACAACGCCGTCAAAAACTACTATGATATCATTAAGTTCAACCAATCCTGAATTTAGCGTTAATTTTCCGACTGCAATTCCAGCAAAGGAAATAGCATTAGCGCAATTACGAGTTTATTATAGTTGGCCTAATATTAGATCAAAACCGCTTGGTGGACAACAACCAAATAATTCACTGGTATTTGCGAATAAAAATAAACCGGATGGAACACCTGACTGGCAAGTTGTTGGAATTTCAACGGGCAGTTATCAAATAGAACAGATTAATGATGAGTTCCAACGCAGAATTAAATTTATTACAGGGAAAGAATCTAAAATAGCGATCACTGTTCATGAACCAACATTATCAGCGGCGATTGAAATAAATTCTCCTGATTACCTCGTAGATATTTATCAGAGTTCGATCAGATCAGTGTTAGGATGGCCTGATGTTCCTCCTGACCAAAAATCTAATGGAATTCCAGAACCGACTAAAAATGAATTTCTCACAACAGAAAAGAGATTTATAAAACGTCCAGAATATCGAAATAAATTTCCGTGGGTACCAGCTGATCGACCAGAATATTATCAAGAGCTCTATGGTGAAAAATTATATATTAAAAGAGTACACTTACATAAATCTGTTAATGAAGAAATTCACATTAATGAAGAAAATTTAAAATTATGGTCCGACCCAATTAAACTCGAGTATGAACAATCAATTAATAAACTACGAAATTTAGTTTCTTCTTTATTACAATATTACAGCGAAGATGTAAAACAACAGATAATTGAAACAATAAAACATTTAAACATTACTATGATAGATTTAAGGCTTATTAATGATATAATTTTACATGCAGTAAGAGAGCGTTGAGGTGCTATAGATATTGATGATAATTTAAACTGGGATATAATGAAAAATTTGTTTATTAATCATTATAAAATAACAGAAAAAGATTTACAAACATTTGTTATACCAGATTTAAATATCGCTGAAATGAAGAAATCATTAAATGATCTTATTAAAGAATATTATCCGGGAGTAATTGAATCGTGGAGAAAAATAGCCCCACCACCGGTTATACTAAAACACAATAACAATCCCTTTGGTGCCGGACGTCATATATCGCCAGGTATTGTAAATATAACAACAACAATTGCAATCAATCTGGTATGTGATGTTATTGAAGGTAGCTATCAGGTAGATCTTTCTAAGTCTAGCCAGGCTCAGCAAGGGTACATATTATTCAGTTTTAGTCCGTTGGTCCCTCCCGGTTCGTTAATTGTATCAGAGCCAATTAACCCCGTGTACCTGGGAGTTCATAATCCGTTATTATCAAGAATACACTTTAAACTCACAGACCAAAATAATAGAATTCTGGACACGAGAAATGAAGTCCTAAATATAAACCTGTATGTGAAATCATAATACGTTATTATAACAAAAAAAAATATCCGGATGTCTATAATATTATATTCTTTTTGTTTACATAAAATCCGTGCACAATGAAATCTAGAAGACTTTGGCTGCATATTGATTTTTCCATAACAGTTGTGCGTAAAGTTATTTTAAGAACCGCTATATAACTAAATCAATATCCGCTGTTACGGCTTTACGTATAGACTCAGTGTTATAATATATATTTTTTGGAAACTATAAAATCTCATTTTAGACAGAAATGATGTTTCAGTCCTACGACAATCGTTTTCGTTAATTATTTAGTGATCTATCTGTTTTCTGTAAGCCGCTGTTAGTGAAGCAGCAAATATTTTATATATTACTTAAATTTAACTGTATTATTGATAAGAGAGAGAACCGATGGCATCGAAATGGTATAGAGCGGTTGGACGTCCAAAAGATCGAAGCTCTACATGACTCTCGCATGTGTTCGAGTCTCCAAAAATAAACCATCATTTTTAAATTTTTACTATATAATGGGGGGAAAGAGTATTTCCTCGGTAAGACAACGACAAATACGCGCTTATTTCTGTCTGAACTTTACTAATTTTCTCCCTCGTTTTGTCATGTGGGAGAGTGTGTTTTATTTTACTAACCCCGTATCATCAAATATTTCAGTATAGCATGCCATTCAAAATTTATGCCTATTATATCATTAGTGTTGCTAGTGAATTGTAAGCGTCAGTATGAACACTTCCTGTTTTTATCAATAGGCTGTCTAATGTCAGCAAAATGTGTTTCACAGTACCAGATATAGTCTAAGCTATATCATCCCACAATAATTAAAGTTTCTAGATTACAACGTATCCAACAATTAGCATACAGGTAGTAAATTCATCCATCATAAGGCATTACATTTAATTTAAAAGGAAAGGCTGTAATTTTCATTTGAACTGAAACAGTTTTGTTTTCTTATATCTCAAGATAATTAATATTTACTCCAAATAATATCAATGATATATAACATAGTCTTAGTTTGCTATGAATCAGAGCAAAGTAATTTTGCCACTGACAGTCAGAAATGAAACAAGCAGGTGTCAATATTTTAAAATATTGTCCTGCGCAAGTCGACCCTCAGAATGTGGGCTTTTGTTTAACGAAAATAGACAAAAGGGTATACACTTCGGGCAGACAATTTTTAAGACAAGTTTTTATGTAATGTGTGCTTGGTTGAAACATGGAAGAAATGATGTATGTATGTGGGAAATTAACCGTGTTGATGAGTATTGTGGCCTGCAAATGAACGAGCTCAGAAGAAGATGCAGAGTATATCCATGTTTGAAGTGTGTTGCTGGAACATGGACCGATTACATAATATGTGCGAGTTGTGGCGATAATCATGCCGCACGATAAGTGAAGGTAGTAGACAACAGAGCAAGAGATCGCCTGTGTTTTCGCAGGTGTGTTGGAGCGCTTCCTTTGCAATAGCAATGCATCTTTTGCCATTTGAGCTGGCATCCAGGCAACACTATGTAAAGCTGCTGAAATGATTTTCATAAGATAGCAAATCAATTAAGGACATGGGACTATATGTATAATAAGTCAAGTTTGATAAAGGAAAGTCAAGGAAAATCAAAGAAATGAGAGAGTATTATATTTATGACATTGAAAAGAAGCGAACTTTCTCCAGGAATATTCCAATCACGATCTCTAGTACGTGTTCGAACGAGTTGCATGGCAAAGGGTATATAACCACAAGTAAATATGAGGATGGGTTAGACGCAACGGTGAGTTACACCACTACCACACAGTAGTAGTAACAGCTGAAGTTTGAATTGGAGGAGCTGAGATAGCAGGCATTCGTAGAGGTGGAGTCGCTGAAAGCGCTGGGGTGGGATCTGGAAGAAGAGCTACCTCCAGTGCTTGCTCCAGCACTTCTGCCAGCGGCTGATAAAGCGCCAGAGACATTGTCAGTGAAAAGGTGGAGGCACGGGAAGAATGGGAACTTCATCAGATATTGAAGAAAACCACGAAAAATGCAATTGTTCGAGAAAGAAAAGAGAAAACGTACGAATAAAGAGCTCGACCAGTATAGGGTTATATCTATTAGGAAAATAATTATGTACACACTTGTGCTTTGAAAGTGTGAAAAAAGAAGTTATCGAAACTCAGGTTCTTAAGCAGCCCAATGAAAAGCAAGAGGATGAAGGCACTGTTTATATAATAAATGAATGATATGCTAAAATGCAGGAGTGGAGAACGGGGTCTCTGGACCAGTTGATGCCAACGTCTATGGAAACAATTGTTATGGAAGCATTTGTAATTGGATTTGTGCAAGCGCAGCTTGAACGGCAAGAAGTAATACCATATACAATTGAAGAAGTGTTCACACAAGGATATGCAGCAATAGCCCCACGTAATGCGCTGAAAAACACTATGCGTGAAGGGATGTGGGTCTATTGGTGGCGCTGAAAAAGAAATCCTTGCGTGAAAGGACAGGTAATAAAACCACTTTTGTACTTAGCGGCGTGCTTTACGCTTATGTGAAGATGGTTGCCTCGTGGTATCCTGATGACTGGCCGGGTACAAGCCGTGTAAGAGAAAGCTGAAGTTCTGGAACTCTAGATGTTTCTGTCATTCCTACTGACCCCACGCCGATTATGCTGAATTCGTAGCCCCGACATGCATCGTTTTGAACTCCACGTGTGCTTAGACTCTTGCGAAGAGTAGATTACAACCGAAGTGTCTGCCTTGCGCAATGCAGCCTATATTTAATTTTCATTGTTGTGCAATGGTCGACTTCATCGAGGATGAGCTTGAACTCATCCTCTCAGATGGTATGTCGCGTTTTCCGAAAGAGTGTTAAGTTTTGTTTCAATCGTTAAACGGATTTCATCGTACTTTTTTGAATTTCATTGTTAGTCCAAGACTGATAAACGTTCAACCCATGGAAGTTAGTCCACATTCCAAAGCTGTGCTTTCAAGGATAATCGCAATGATTGTTGATATTATTCCAAAACCCGCACACCAATGCCCATGGGCACGGCTTTCAGTGTGGTTTCAACGCCATCCACCACGTTTGTACAGAGTTCGCTGCACTTCTGCTCCTGCCCGTAAGGAAGTATCAGGCGCGCAGACTTTTTACAAGCGAAAATCTTGGCGATCTTGGTGTTTTGTATATAGCGACATCATAACATCACTATGAGCAGCGTGACATGAATTTTTAATCGCTCGTCTCTCCTAGATTCACGAACTTCTGATCTGTTCTCATGATGTACTTGCAAGACGTCGATTATGTGAAAGAAAATAAGTTTCTTTAATACCTGAACATCCTGAAAAGACACCGTCTTCAAAATGGCCTCTAGTACGCTCGCCAAGAGTCACAACTAGCAAGGGGGGAGGTCAATACGTTATTTCCCTCATTTGCCTGATACAGAATACTTCGATTTGGACAATTATCTATTGGAACCAAGCGTGGTGCCAGAGTGTCTCTTTTAAGACGATTGACTTTCAGCAAGATATTCTGCACTGATGTAGGTCTGATGTCAACATTTGACAGCGGTATTGTGGAAGTTATCGACAATTGTTTATCGAGCACAGTGTTAATAATTGTATGGAAGCATTCAACAGTGCACAGGCTTGTAGATTGGTGTACCAATATAACGACCGAAGACAGGCTAAGTATTAAACCAACAGGATTCCTTAACCCGCTGACCCGTAGATATTCAAGAAAGGATTGCAGTGGTTACATTATTTATGTAAGATTCAAGACAAGTGGTACAACATGTCAGGAACGATGGAGGAAAGAAGATTGGTCCTTACTACATTTATGCTTAAGATCTGGAGTGCCCACTGATCGTGTCCGAATTTTATGTTTGTCAATGGTAGGGAATGTAAAATTTGCTCTCCTAGCCGAAAACTGAAACAATCCATATATGGGGTTTGCAGTGGAAGATCTGTACAAACGAACTTGACCAATAACAATAGAGCTTAGAAGGCTAATGATATCAGGATATGGAAATTTTGGGATCATGAATTTGACCCACCTCTGAAACCAAACCAGATTCTGGACTTAGACGCATCGCTGAAGACTAAGATTTCGTGGAAATAAATTTTTGATTCTCACGACAGTTTGTCAGTGGACTGGTCCATGGTACGCGTCTTAAGTGAGATGCAGATGAATCTGAACGAGACGAAATTGTGTGCATCGATGGACTTGTATCATTCAGTACAACGTCATCATTGCAACGGAAAACTTGTGTTTCCCTTATGTTGCATGTGTTCTATGTTATGTATATTTAATTTGTATTATTTGTTGGCTTTCGGTGGTGAACATGTGTTATATACATCTGTATTTTGTACTTGACCTTCTCCAAAATCAAGTTCACTCTGTACTTGAACATGGACACTTATTTTGTAAACAACATATAGCTAATCTTTGTCTATGTGTGTGGATTAAGATCATCATCAATGTAAAGATGTTTAGCTGAACTGGAGTTGAAATATACAGTTTTGATACAGACCCTAGAATCTTCTTGACTGGAAAATTTCATTAAGTGACATAGAATTTTCAGAAAATGGTAATTGCGTCCTGGGTCAAATGTTATCCAACAATTATTCATTCTTGCCTTAACATCTTGAAGCAGAAACAGTCTCATTGTTATGCTTAGTTTTTCATGTGGGTAGATTTATTTATTCGAATTATTATTCACTAGAAAAACAAAGTGCTTATCAATAATATTCTTTGACTGTAACATTAATTTGGAATTAAAGTGAATTAAGACAACGACATTTTTGGATTATATTGTTGTGCTACATCAAAAGATTGTCAATATGTCGCTACAATACAGGTCACTAACACATTAGCACATTAGAGAATACAAACACGTCAACAAATTCAATATTGGAATTTAATTGGAATACCACTGGAATTCAGTTGGAACATCAGAGATTTGGAGTTTTGATAGAACTTTTAGGACTATTTGGAATTTAATTCACACTACTACAAATTCTTTTTAAATTTTAATTTGTATTCTAGGGAAGTCAATTATGTGTTGAATTTTACAAATCTTATTGAGTTTTGTTCTTTTATGTTACTTAGTTTAAGACAACATAGTCGTAACAACTGAAAGTTGCAATCAGCACAATCCCTGCAGTCATGAAGGCAATCGCAGTGCTTTGACAGGAATATGGGGAAGCTGGGGATTGTCCCACGCATTCTGTCATGTTTGCCAGTTCTTAAAATTATATATTAAACGTATAAAGGCACCGAACTATTTTAGAGATATGTAATCTAAATAGTGTGTTGGAAGAAATGCTTTTACTACTATGAATACTTGCAGTGGCTACTGGCACAACTATAATACTTTTAGAAAAGTTTTCCGAATTACGTACATATGGACTATCAAACTCTATGGCTGATTCACGATCTAGTACGTGGCAATACAACTTTCGATATGCATCAGATCAGCACATTAAACAGGAAAAAGACAATAAACTTGTATAACTACTTTAAAAAGTATCAGCAAGCTAGGAAGAAATTAATCAAAGATAAAAATGATGGTTAGAGCTACAGAAGAAGATTATCAACGAAATCAAGTCAGCACGACCACCTGTACCTGAAAGCGTAGCTTACCTTGAAATGCTAAGAGATATGCGTTACCCACACAGGAAAGTTACAGAATTACATAGAACTGTGATGCCAACGGAATGAATGCGCAGCTGTGGCTTAAACCTTAAATATAAATTTGAAACAAAAACGACAACTGATTTTGAGAAACACTTCTACAGTTAATGAGTAAACGTAGGGTTGGAAACCAAATGCATAATTCGAGAAAAGGACAGTTAATAAAGATATGAACAGATCATGTCAAAATATATTTTGTTTGTTGAAATTCAACACAACTATCGTCTGCATTTGCAAGGCAGCAATTATCGATGACGACAAAGTAGTGATTAACTTTATGAACAAAAACATGAAAGGAAGCTTAACGTGGCATCATAGCTTTAGAGTTCACAAATTATTAATGTAGGAATTTTATGACGGCTGATAGATTGTTGACAACTGATACCGATTTAATCTGAATCTCTAATGGGACAGAAAACATTTGCAAAGACGTCTTGGATGATATTAAGTCTAATAACACTAGAGACTAACAATACGAAAATATATTCGGTATCTAACAAACAATTAAGAATGTTCATGGACTTTTCAGGGATGAGATGAATGGTGTTCCACTGGAGGGTTGGTGTTAAGATTAAAACTTCATTTGTCAAGTACTGATAAAGATGAAAAGAATCTTTAAAAAGCAAAATCAAAACAAGTGGAAGCAAAATAATAAAAGGCCCAAAATACACACAGATTGTTTAAAAAATTGCAATGGAAATTACTAGGAAATTAATTTCTTTCAGATTATAGAATCATGGGATGTAAATCATCAGAAAAGGAGCAATGTCCATGTATGACTAATATTGTATATTTTTTTTTATTAGACAACGTAAACAGACTACCTCACTGACATGTAAACACTGTATAGCCATAGGGCTGAGGTAGCCTAATCAAAAGTTTATTGATTCTGTTTTATAGCAGCATCTGCACTTTCCACTTTCATTTCATCTGGAATGACGTGGTTCTCTTGAATCCATTGTGTGTGGCCAGAATTGTGTGTATTTTCTTCATTGACGCAGCCTTGGAGTTCCTTTTGAAGAGTTACTGGATTGTTTTAATAGTATCGTGTGGTAAAACAAAATGGAAAGGTGATGTCCTGAACTTTATGGCCATCTATCTTCTGTAGTACAGACACTTCATGTGCATCAATAGCAAAGTTACACTGTATTATATCATTGGAAATAAGGTGACTCCACAACTTTGTCAACCTTGCAAAACGTTTATGTTTAATTCGTCAGTTGGCATTCATTGTTAGTTAAAGAGGCTTCTTCTTAGTTTTAAAAAAATTATTTAACTTGAAAACATTGGTATTGACTTGTTTTTTTTAAACCCTAATAAACTGTGTTGACATGTTCGTTCATTCTATATGTCAAACTTTGTACAAAAGATTATAAAATTTTCTTTCATATACGCGTACTGAATCGGGGGATCGGGGGATAGTTTGCTTATACGTCTCACATATAAAGCGGTGCGTTCGAGATTTCTTGCCACTCACAGTTGACTTTTCAAGAACCATATCATATAAAAGTACTAAACTGGGCGAAGCCGTGTCGCATACCCATAGGATAAGACATCTACTTCTCGAGAGGGAAGTTGAAAATACAGTCACCATCATCTGCAGGCTGGCACTAGATCAATTGGAAGATGTCCTGTGACAGGAGATTCAAAGGGAAAGATAATAATGGGTAGAAAGAAGCATCAGCAACAGCAGTCAGCAAAGGTGGATAAGGGGTAGATGGATACAAATGAAGTCGCTATCTCCAAACAAAAAAGACCATGCGCTGCAGAGGAAGCCCATGGAAATACCTGGCTGTCCAGGAAATCATCGTCGTTGACATCTCAGCTGTCCAGGACGACAATAAAATGGACCATTTGAGGTCCATCCGCACCTCCTACAAGCGAAATTCTATTCCCTCGTTGATAATTTTTTTGTATGTTTGTTTATCTCTTTGTCTTCCTGAAGAAAACTAAAACTTAAATCCATAGCCAGTGTAGCAGTGTATTTGTTGGTATAGTGTGTATGTATAAAAACTACCTAAATTTTGCATTATAACAAACCTTTGTGAAATATACGAAGAATAGTTTCTTTTATTTCCGCAATTTTTCTTGACTTTACATCTGCACTTTACTTACGGATGATTTTTTTCCACATCCGCGTAATACATTGAACAGATGATTTACATAATGACTACTCATAAAGCATATAAGGCAATCTGTTCGCAAGTCTTGCCATTAACATGCGAACAAACAAAATAAAAGAATGAGAGAGAGAGAGAGAGAGAGACAGACAGACAGACAGACAGACAGACAGACAGACAGAGAGCATCGTCTCTTGGACAGTGTGAAAGTGTTAGGGATCTAACCCCACAGGCATCACGAAGATGAAGATGAGTTATTCAAAATTAGCGAAGGGTTTATCAAAGAAGTCATAGATAAGAAAGTGGTAGAGTTCCAGGGGCCATGAGCGGAGGTGAAGAGAGCAAAGGAACGATGGTGAAAGGAAAGGAGCGGGGAATTTCCCCGCCTAAATGCAAACTGGATGAAGATCAGAGATAAAAAGAGCAAAAGAGGCTGTAATGACAGTATCCATGATGAAGAGAAGAAAGGAGACTGGAAGAAAGAAGCAATTAGCTTTCTTTTATGATCACTGTCTCCTTCAGAAGATTCAAAGAAACTGTGACAAGGTATTTCCTTGTTGCCGAGGTGTAACAGCTATGGATATCAAATATAAACTCATAATTCTAGATAGCAAATAAACGGCCCGTTTCAGGGCCACCCAGATCGCTAGGAAAGAGTGCTACTACTCATTACTGAATATGTTTATTTGTGTATGTCTGTGTCTTTGTTCACAACCCAACTAAAACGTGAAGACCCTTATCCCACTTTTGTTTAATAGTATGTAATATATGTATAACGCTCCCCAACTTAACATATCATTTTCAGTAGAACCCTTTAGTACCTCCTGCATATTAAACCCATGAACATTTTTAACAGAATTTGCAGTAGATGTCTATCAATGTTTTAACCGGGACACGGCTTTTAACACTCCCCAGCTTAACATTATATGTTCCGTATAATAAACACGTTAAACCTAACATAAGATTTTCCGTGAAGCCATACAGTAGCCCCAAATGTAAACCTATGGCATAATGTTAATTCCCGCAGTCCTATAGTTGTCCATACTACAATTCATGTATGAAATGGATTATCTAGGTTCCGATGTTCCGCCCAAAATTTATCGGTAGACAAAGGACGGTTTAATGATGTCCCTCTTAATCAAGTATATGTATGTTATTTGACAATGGGGATATAATAGATAACTATCATTTTGGTTTACAATGTCCATTTAATATTGATTCATATCTATCATATTTAATTTTTACAGTATTACTTTGTAGAGATCAAGTTGATATGTAAGTATATTGCTAACACAATTAAATAACTACTGTTTTACCTCACATCATGTTTATTCCACCCATGAGATACATAAGACCTATTTTATGTTATTCCCGTCATATCTGACGCCATGTTTATATTGAGGTTCTTTGTTTATATTTTAATATTCAATGCCATTTTGACTTTGCTCCGTGTTAATTGTATTGTAAATTAAGTTTTCACATTGCAGAATAGTTTATGTAACTGTATTATTACGGGCAAGTGGCCTACATTAGCAATAAACTATTGTCTTTATTATTATTACTAATATGATTATTATTATTATTATCATTGATATTAATTATTATTTTTTATTTTATTATTGATATATATTATTATTGTCGTCGTCATCACCATTATTATATTTTGTGTTGTTGTTGTTGTTGTTGTTCTTGTTGATGTTGTTTCATTTTATGTTTTAGTTGGAGTTAATACTGAGTGCGTGTTCTATCCAGCTCTGCGACATTCGCCTATGGATAACACTGGTCTACATCCAAAACGCTTCCGAAATAAATGTAGTCAAACTTTACTAATTCTGGGTCATTGAAAACGAAAATGATGCTTAAATTGTTGATTGGCTCTAGTTTTAAAGATATGATACTGGGTCAGTACATAAGACACTTGACTTGGGGTCGGCGTAGGATTAGTGAGTTATAATGGGATGAGGTCTCAGTTTAAACTAGAAATGACTAAAATACATCTTTGACTGGACCTACGATAAATCTATGACTGCGTTTGGACAGTACTCGCTTTTAGACAAACCAATGAATGATGCAATCTGAAGCTGGTATTGCGTCATACATGATATGAATTGCATCATGTTATTCCTAGAAGTCTTGGATGATACAATCATAACTAACCTTACATCACTCTGCTGAACAAATTGCCCTATATCAGCTCTAGAAATCATACAGTGTCGTGCTCTCTTATTTGTCAGTGTTTGATTTTGCAAAGGGACACATTTCTGTTTAGCCAAAGGGAGCAGAGATGCCTCATACATGTGTGAACAATGCAGATAACTTCTGCTATGTTTGTGGTGAAGTGACTTTTGCATCCCAAAAGCGCAGTATAACCACTATGGTTAAGAAAGCTTCGCACCTTTATTTTGGCTGCAAAATTGGAGATCAGGACAAGAGGTGGGCCCCACACATAATCTGCAATACTTGTGCAACAAATCTTCACCAGTGGTTGAACAGCAAAAGGAAATCTATGCCTTTTGCAGTGCCAATGAATTGGAGAGAGCCAACAGATCATATCAGCAATTGTTACTTCTGCATGGTGCCTCCAGTTGGGAAAGGTGTGTCAAAGAAGAAAAAGTGGACTGTGCATTATCCAAACATTCCATCAGCTATACGCCCAGTACTCCACGGAGAAGGACTGCCGGTTCCTAATGTACCAGAATCATTCTCACCTGAGTCAAACGAGGAAGAGGAAGAGGATGAAATTTCTAGTCCTGAACCATCAATGTCACATGACCCATATTATCTCCCATCTTCAACCTCTGAACCGCACCTCAAAACGCAAGGTGAACTGAATGACCTTGTCAGGGATTTAGAACTATCCAAGAGTAAGATTTAGCTGTTGGGCTTCAGACTGCCGCAGTAGAATCTCCTGGCAGGTGATGTTAGGGCTTCCATGTTCCGTACCGTAACCGTCAAAAAGATTTTGTCCCATTCTTCATGGAAGGTGATCTTGTAGCCTGCAACAACATCGATGGTGTGATGACAGCCCTCAACATCGTTCATGATCCAGAAGAGTGGAGATTGTTCATTGATTCATCGAAGATGAGTCTTAAACCTGTTTTGCTGCATAATGGCAATGTTTTGCCATCAATTCCAGTTGGTCATACAGCCCATATGAAGAAAACCTATGAAAACAACTTTTGAAGTGCATAAACTATGACCAACATCAGTGGCAGCTTTGTGGCGATTTGAAGATTCTTGCTCTTGCGTGGTCTGCAGACTGGATACACAAGGTACTGCTGTTTTCTTTGAGAATGGGATAGTCGTGCTAGAGATTCCCACTTCATCAAGAGAGATTGGCCACTCCGACAGTCATTGGAGCCTGGGAGGAAACGTTTTCAGCATCCACCACTTGTTGAATCAAAGAAGCCGTTGTTACCACCCTTGCACATCAAGCTGGGTCTGATGAAGAACTTTGTCAAGGCCATCGACAAAACACAAGCAGCTTTCAAATACCTCCTGTGGAAAATTTCCAAAGTTAAGTGAAGCTAAGATAAAGAAAGGTGGTTGTTTTTGGTCCTCAGATGCATGAACTTCCTCGAGATGATGCATTTGACCGCGCACTGCGTGGCGAGGAAAAGACGGCATGGAAAGCCTTCCAGTTAGTGGCAACAAAGTTGGAGGAAGACCTCCTCAAGGCATACAAAAGCCTTGGTTGCAACATGTCATTAAAGATACATTTTTTGCAATCTCATCTAGACTTTGTTTCCCATCGAACTGCGGAGCAGTGAGCAACGGGCACGGCGAGCGATTTGACCAGGACATTGTAACAATGGAGGAACGCTATCAGGGCAAATGGATCCCATCAATGCTTGCAGACCATTGCTGGATAGTGACAAGAGATGCTCCATTTGATGAATACAAGAGACAAGCCAAGAAGCGCCAAGTAGATACTGAATAAGGACTAAACTATGTACTTATATATACATAATAGTTTTTTACCTTTTGTTTCATAATAAATTTTATTTATATAACCCTTTTGCTCTTTTTTAAAGTGTTACATAAACAGAACAGGTGAAATAGTATCATGTAAAGCAACCACAAACACATGAAAAGACCTAGGTTTACAATTTATGATTAAAACTCTACTGTCTGCACAATATACATAGACGTAAAATCTAAAAACTTAAATGTCTTGGAAACAGTAGCCAATCAATCTTTTTAATTGTCATATTTGAATAAAGAACATCAAAATCCATAATAATTAATTTTATCTCTGCAGCAGACAACTTCTAAAAAGTCATAGACCAGTGTAGTTATATAAAAGTTTACTAACCTACTCAATAAGTTCCAACCATTGCTTAAATGCAGCCGTGCATTTCTCTCTCTCTCTCTCTCTCTCTCTCTCTCTCTCTCTCTCTCTCAGAATAAATATGTATTGGTTATTAGCTGAGTATAGAAAATATATTAGACCGGAGGTCATATCACTCAGGATGTCCGAGCTGGAGAGGGTAATTTATGCGGCATCAACGAGGGTTCAAACTTTTTTTATTATCAGTCAATAACCTTTTTTTATGCAGTTAAGAAGCATGTCAATCATTATGTTATGTTCTAGAAGTGGAAAAAAAAAACTGAAACATGGCCAACATTTAATGAATGAACCTTAAAAACTGCGTATTAGTACCCGCTACTTTGCTGCCATGGAGTGATTCTCATTCAACACTGAAAGAATCCATGCCAAGGGAAGATCACAAAATATTCATATCATGAAAAACGAACGCAGTGCATCAATAAAAACTGAAGATGCCATTATGTAAAGATGAGCCAGGAAAATTAATTCCAATGTTATCATTGTGATTGTCTCAATGATGCTGTCATGGTGGCTGGTAAATTTGAACGTGGTGTGTGCGTCATGATTGCTGCCAGGGTAATGAGGTGAACCGGTTTTGAATAATACCTCAAAAAGTACATAGATTACTTTCGAAGGCACTTGGGTTTCATTCAATTCCAAGTGCAGGATAAGTGAACTCTATACAGAAAGGATACAAAATGTGCTGTTTACGTGAAAGAGAAGTTGCTGACTGATACACTGTATAACATGTCAGTATGATTCTCTCTATCTATCGCAGTAACAACAGCAACTAGAGACCACTTGCAGTCCAATTTTAATATTCTTATAAATTAAATATTTACTTCCAGTTTAAATATTTGAATGTATATAAGGCTATTTTTGTTTTTTGTCTCCTCGTTGGCATGGCGGAGAATGTCCTCACAACCTCGAACATACCGAGTCACATGACCTTGGTCCAATATTTTAAACAAAAACGCTGGCTACTGACCAGTAGCAACAATGTTAAACTAATGGATCTGTTTATGATGTATATAATAAATATATCGGCCACCCATGGTAAAAATGAGAGTTGAGCATCAGCTAACAGCTCTTGTCGACAACACATTTTGTTTTCTTAAGAACCTTAAGTATGACATCAACAATGTCAGTTGTATGTAGAAAGTTGTCTTCTCATTCCTAGTAAGTGCATACATGGTTATATAACGCAAAAGCTTAGTCTCTTTGGGTAGGGACTCAGGGGAAAAGGTCACTTACTAGTATACATTTGTCTCCTCATGCCCAGTAAGCGTGTGTGAAGGTACAAGGTAAATGAAGATCTTGGTTTTCATTTCATGACTGGGGTCTAATGTCTTGGGAGTAGGAAAAGATCTCAGGTCATCATCCATTGGTTCAAGTCATATCTGTGTTGATACTTGGATCATTGATTACACTTTCCAAGTGCCAGACATGTAGGTCATACAAAACAAGAGTTGTTTGAAATTTCAGTAAAATCACAACTACGACCCAATTCGCTCCATGGGAGTAATCAAAGTTCCAAAATGCCCTGGTACACTCTATACCCAGGAAATTATCATTCAGTAACGTTGCATATGTGTAGTTGTTAAAACCGTTAAGGTCTAGCATGTTTCTAGCTTTCATGATTTGACGTTACAGACGTTTGTACATACGAATTTACTCTCTGTATCACGATATTTCCGCGCTTAATTTAAAGAGAGGGGAAAAAGACCCGTGTGTATTACAGCGATGGTTAAACTTTGACATAGTAAGCATACATTATGAAATGCCATAATACAGACACTTTAACAGGCTGGATGTACTAAAATATATTTTAATTTTTGAGAAAAGAGTATCGTTAATCATTATTAAACCACACACTCATTGCATAATTTTTACCCCGTATTGTTTGGTTATCTCCCTTACCGCTGCAATGTACTGCCCTCAAGTGTTTTGAACAGTTTGGGTAAAAATTCCAGGGTCTGGTAACTCAGTATTTCTCTTGTTTTGGTACTTTTTCGTTATTTTGGAAACTGGCATATACTGAATATTTCGCAAGGTCTGATTATAGAGTACACGGAATATTTGATATTTGTTCGTTGAACGAACAAGAGGTTATAGACTCAACGACACAACCTTTCTTGGTCAGTCAAGCCTGGCAAGTTCCTTCATAAGTAATTTAAAACCTACAGTATTATTTAATACACAGTGACTCAGAAATGAAATATGCTTATAAATGCAAGGCTATGACGTGGAATTTATTTTGGCATTTCAAATGTCTGTTAATGTTTATAGATAGCAACGAGAAATCAAAGTACTAATTCTGACGAAGTGACATAATGTGTGTGTGTATACAACCGTCTATAAGCCGTCTATAAATACAATTAACCCTCTTTCAATACAATTCTGTACCTGCTGAATTTAATAAGTGCATTTCACAATAAAAACAAAGAAATACGTAGTTTCCAAATTTTGCATAGCATTTTATACATTCTATCGAAAGAACACTTGCAAACGCACAATTAGATAAATATATATTTGCAGAACCGATTTCACGTAATAGAGACGGATGAACAACAGTAGGATATGGGCAATAATGCGGAAATGCTAAACACAACAATCATGTCATTTTACAGGTAAGACTTAATGACGAAGTCACGTTGTGGCGCGACCTATGACCTATGTACATTAATGAAAAGAGATACAAGAGATAGAGGCCATTACAAATATTTGCAATTTTGTAGCCCCCACCCTATTTAACCTGTGCTGCCACCCCAACCACCAAACTCCATGGCTATATCTGGGATACGAGACCTTTTCCTCATATTCCTGCTACATTATACCACATCTGATCACCCTCATTCAATTCGTGTAGACGGAGTTCATGGTACAAGGACGAGTCCAATAAACAACGAAAATGCTACCTGCACCGCCATCCTTACCCCTGTACAGGGAATGGAAAACACATTCATTTATCTTACTCAAACATCCTATCAAACATGATCTTGTATGTATGTATGAATGTATGTATGTATGTATCTATGTACACGCATAGCTACGTATTTATGTACGCAAATACGAACTATATATATATATATATATATATATATATATATATATATCCATTTTGTTTGTTTCGTTGTCCGTCTGTATCTCTGCTTAATTCTCAATAAGCCTGGATAACTAGTTGGCCGCGCCGGGAATTATAGTAGGTGTGTGCATTCTTGAACTGTATTCTACCTTGACAAGTTTTCTGAGGCAGAATTGTGACAAATATCTGATCAAGGACTTTCCCTGAAAAGTTAGTCGCTTTTAATTTTAAACAAAAAATAAAATCCAGGATTGAGAAGGCTACGCATGTTCCATTAGGACTCTATTCGTTGATTGTATTTGTTTGTTCCTGACATCAAACTATCCTAACCAAGCTATAATTCCATTGCAGCAACATGATTATTATATGTGCCTACATCTTCTCTTATCTTCAGTGGGCAACCTTGTCATGATGTAAATGCGTGCATTACATATACTCCGACCGTGCGAGTGGAGTTGCTATTACCAAAGACTTATATCCAAATAACTTTCTAGACATCTGTCGGTAGAAAATTGATATATAATCTAATTTCTTTCAGATAAAATAGTATATTCTTTAAGGTAAATAATACTTTGTTGAAAGAAGACAAGGAAATGTACGATTGATACAACACCGGTGAAGGGGTGTGGGGGTGTGAGTGCTGGGGGAAATTCGAATCGGACAGAGGTAAAGACTGCTTCTCGTCATGATAATGAATCGTTCTTACTTGCAGACATATACAGATTTGTTGTAAATATTCACGCATTGCTGTTTCCTGTAATATATGCATAACGGGGCGTTTCTGGATTGTGAGCGTAACATTGGTTTAGCTATAATTTATTGGTGGTGGTGCTGGTTGTGGGGTGTGTGTGTGTGTGTGTGTGTGTGTGTGTGTGTGTGTGTGTTGTTTACCTTATTAAAGATGAAGTGGCAACGTCCATGCCATATTTTCTTAGATTTTATACTTGCATTGAACCCACATATCCACTGCTATGAGTGGCTAGTTCTGCTTCACAGTCAACTCCTGGTATTTCACTGTTGATATCTTATGGCGTAACTATGGAACGTGCACACTTTCAAGAACAACACAATCCCGAAAGTCCTAATAAATAATATATCCATATCTTTTATTATATTTGCTATGTATATCTATAATTTTTGTAATATTTATATGTGGCCGTAAATTGTGGTGGTTATCTTTAGTTGACATTTCGTACGTGCATGGTTCTATTTTTAAGATATTATGAACATAAAATTGCTAGGATCTATAAATAGATGCTAACGTACGTGTTGACAGTTACTAACAATAAAATTATTATTATATATGTTTACAAGTTTCTGTCTTTTCCCCATTGGATAGGTCTGTCAGTTGGTATCTTAGAAGAATTAAGCTAATTTCCATTGGATGGGTTAAATTATGTGAGTTCATTTACGATGTTGGAGATTTGCGAGTAGTGAGAATATGCGTGTTTTAGCCTTTTTGCCTGTATATAAGTTGCTGGGACTGGGCAGTTTTCTCATTCTTATTTCTTGTATTTTTTTTTTTTTTTTTTTGAAACATCAGATCTGCAGACCTATTTTATATTATATTTAGATATTATTCGCGAGGTGAAAAAGATTTGTTTGGATTATTCAGTGGAAATAGAAAGCACTATTGTGAATTATTCAAAGGAATTTTGGACAACGCCATTTTAACCCGTCAGGACTGACGACGGACCAGTATATTCTTGGATTGGAATTTAATACGGAACATTTCATTCCTTAGGATTTTAATATAACTTTTTATGATTATTTTGGATTCAGTTCATAATACTATCCGTTTCTCTTCAATTTTCATTTCATAATGTTGATAATTAAATTGCGTCTTAAGTTTTATAAAACTTATTGGTTTTGCTTCTTTCTGTTATTTCGTTTATGACCATAGAGTCGTAATATATAATTTCTGAAAGAGTCACATCGTAGCCGTAAGTTAAGAAATTTGACAGGGGCCAATTTACAAAAAATATCTCCTGTCACTTAAATTTATCACACTACCAGACAACCTAGAGTCCAGCCGAAAACCCACTCCAAGCCACTGCTACTCTGATTGCAAATTGTTCTGCTAACAAGTGCGCAGATTGCAATTTAATCAGAGAGGACATACAGTATGTCTAAGATACAGCTACAGCGATGAGCTACGGAGGCCTTCATGAATATAGAAATTCTGAGCAGCAGTACATAACAGACGCTCAATCTGTCCTGGGCATTTTGTATGCAGAATGGGGAAAAGTGTCCAATGTGTCCAAAACAGCAGCGGAAAAACAATTTGTAAAGAGCCTGAGAGTGAGGATAGTAGATATGTTCAGCAAGTAAATGCTTGACCTCGTAGCCCTTATCTGCAGTCGGAGGATTATACGCCTCCAGCTCCACCATGGCAACTTGAAGTTATGACCCTCTGCCAAACACGTATGCCTTGAAGACCTGTATCAGAGACTATACTAGTAAAGATGCGAATTCTAAATTAATTACTAATTTGATCATTCTGCCCACCGTCTAAAACACAAATGCATAAAATTGTGCAGGCCAGATTGTAAACAACACCTTTCTTCATCACGCTGTCCAAACAATAATTAAGATCAGTGAAATATTTGAAGTCTAACTACTACCCCTCTATTTGTTGGAAAAAATTGTGCAGTTTGAAGGTTAATTCTAAATCTTAATTAGATAGGTAAAGTAAAACTAATTATAAATGTTCCACTCAACAATATGTGACCAAAGAGTAATTGGTACTTATGCTAAAGCCCAACGTAGACAACTGTGCAGAATTTGGCAATGGGAGTGTATCCCTGATATTTCATATATGTGTGTGTGTGATTTGGATTTTTAACTTAGCTTTAACAATTTTGCAGTCATATCGCTACGATGTCTCCTGTCTGACAGTTTATAGTGATGTCTAACACTGGGGTGTCATGCCGCAGACTTGTGGCATTTCCCACCCAGTCACATTATCCTGACACCAGGCTATTCCTAACAATAACCTCTTAATGCTGAAAGCGTATCGAGGCAGCTGTTAGTGCCATTTTTATAAGTCTAGTATGACTCGGCCGGGGTTTGAACCCGGGACCTTCAGCATCCGAGGCAGACGCTCTAACCACCAGGCCGCCGGAGCGGTTGACGTTTCATATAATTACTCTCATGCTCCTTAGTGACACTGGCCCTGCCTTTCTTAATATTGATATTGGTCACTACACCGTGTATTTTTGCATATGTCTGCAAATGAGTACACCAAAAACTATACATTGTAGTTAATGTTAACTGATAGGATTACCTATTTCAATTACATCGTTGTAATTACAAATAAGAATAAATGCTTTATTTACTGCCACCAGAACAAGCAATTTAATAGGGATCTTTCAATTCTGAAAGCATTGCCAACATCTGACAAAGATCAAAAGATCCGGATTTCGTTTCAAACTAATGAAATAAACATGCAATTGTTGAGTTGCGGTTGACTTCAAAAGTTTGAATAGATGAACACACTGGTGTGAAGACACCTGTGCTTGTGCTGTTATGTACATTTATTGGACTTGAGTCAAAATTGATTTGCTTTGAAATGTTTTCGACTTTGTCATACTAGAAGAAAATTAAAAACGGGAACGGTACAACAGCACAAAAACTATTGAACAAACGAGAGAGAGAGAGAGAGTAGAAGGGTACTCTGAATAATAAGGAAATCAAACAATCGCTATGGGGTGGCCTGGTCCTACATAAGTATCTTTCTTACCAGAGTTATTTCTTTCCCCCTGTTTTCTTTAGCAAGTTCATTTGGAGGGCCTTCAGACTGGTATTTAGATTAAGGGTTTTATATATATATATATACAACTCGGTGTCTATTGAATCGCTTTAACGTATTTCACAATAGAAATCCGGAAATAAAAATTTTCCAAATTAGAGAGAGAGTATTTGAAAGATTCTATATATGTATATTATAGTAGGACATGCACGATGACTTAAGGTGTGTGTGTGTGTGTGTGTGTGTGTGTGGATAATTCCTGAGGTATTACAAGCATGTCGTTTAGTCAAGCATGGAAACCCTTCTCTGCTTGGACGACTTGATTTGTATGGTTTTAAAGCCATGATATGCTTTACATGGCGGCCGGTAGATCTGGTGGAGGAACATGATCTATCTATCTGTCTATCTATCGAGAACATGTGCAATTTGAAAACATATTTTAACTCTTACTGGTACGGTAACGACATCCACCTTACCTGACCGTACTGGCATACTCGCACTTCTGTGTGTGTGTGTGTGTGTGTGTGAGACAGACAGACAGACAGACAGACAGACAGGGGGGCAGGGGAGAAATGGAGTACTTAGGAAGGCCCCTATATGTAGAAATCCGGGAAGAACCACCGACACACTGGAATCCTCTGGTAAGCTTTCTCGCACCCTAAGGTGGCCGATGGAGCGCAGACATAGGTGAGATGTCAGCTACCTGTAAAATCAAGCGTTATTGACCACTTTGCTACCTGTTGCCCCTGAATGATAGAAAAAGACGGCAAGAGAAAACATGAAGAAATGTTTGTTGTTGTTGTGGGGCTTAACGCCATTTTTCAGCACACGATAGGCTATACATGGCGGCCAGTATTAATGGTGGAGGAAGAAACCGGGAAATCCGCGGAAAGAACCACCGACCCACGAGAAGCTACTGGCAAGCTTTCTCACATATCCACATTTGCCGAATCTTAGACTCGAACCAACGCAGACAGAGGTGAGATGGCAGCGATCCGTAACGGACAGCGCTTTAGACCACTCGGCCACTCGGGGCCCCAAGAAATGTTTGTAATAATGGATCACAGAAAGAAGAATGGTGCACCGGAAAATTAGCAATTCAGATACTCACCAAGGTCTAACAAATTCGCCACTTACTGGTTGTACATGTGTATCTTTCTTACCTGGGTTATTTTCTTCCACCGTTCTCTACTATTAGTTGAAATAGAGGCTCTTGAAACTGATAGATGTTTTGATTTAATCCTCGTTCGATACAGTTGTGCCGATTGAAGTCCTTGTACGCATTTCACCACAGAAACACACAACTACGTTGTTTCTAAATTTAGCATAGTACTGGATATATTCTAATAATAGAATACAGCGAATCGCACGATAATTTAAACAGGGGTATATTTTCTATGAGGTGTACTAGCATATTAGTCACACTTGGAAATCTCTGTCGGAAAATATATGTATTAGATTATGTCACCTTTACAACTATATGGGTTAAATTTTCAAGAAAGTGACAGGTTGATGCATAACCTTTAACAAAATAATTTGCAAACTGTTCGTAAGGTTTTATTATCTTGTAATGGTATGCCTATATAAGCAAGGTTCATGTATTTTTTGTCTTCCTTAAATGGAGTTGTGCGACCTACTTTCAACAGGAGTGCACCACAAACAAGTTGCATGGTACTGTTGTCAAATTTGGTTCGAGACTGACTCAGATGCAAAAGCCTAACTAATAACTCTAAACATAAATAAAATCATTAAACGTTTGTCATACTGACCTAGGATTGGTGGGCTGGTGTTGCACACGTTAACAAGCACCCACACATAAAGTTTTATGACTTAACGCATAGCCACGTGTACACAAGAAGCTGATATAACCAATCCCCGATGGTTGGAATGGTGGCAAGAAGAGATTTGCGACGTGGCTTAAGTTACAAGTCCACAACATAGAAATTATGCCTATACGAGTTTGCAGTTGTATTCCTTATCTTTACAGAAAAAATGAAGATATTATATGATCGTTCACATCCATGTTTGCATGTGTTAGTAATTTGGTGAAACTCCTTCAACTAGACAATTACAGATTGAAACTTCTAACCTTACGGAATAATAGGGATGGTCTTTAAATGTGCATAATGGCCTAATAATTTTAATGCATCTCCTGACGACAGGTTATTAAGGGGAAGGTCAGTTTCAAATTATTTACAAAACCATACCTTTTTAGAGACTCAGGAGATGAAATTTTGTGCAAAGTAATCCAAAGTTTGGCGAATTTGGGCGAAACAGTAGCGCCACAGGCATCCAAAGATGGGATTCTCTAACATGATGCCAGTAGTATAGGAAAATGGGGTTGTTGACCACTTTTATTGCTACGTGATGAAAGAGTGGTCGAGTGTCCCCATGGATCTATACTACTGGGGTGGGGTGGGGGTTTGGACCACCCCTGGCTCTTTTTTTTTCTTGGCTTTTTTGTGACTTACTTTGGTGTGTTTTTGTGTCTATGAGCGAGGGTGTGAATGACATTTGTTCAGCGCAGAAGGGATAATCGTTATGAGGGTCATAGAGATGTGGTGGATAGCTGAGATCGACTTCGGCAAACTAGCCCCAGCCGTCAAGATATCCTGCCTGTCTTTCTTAGAGGAATTCTTCTTCGCTGATCTAGCGAAAATCTTCCTCAGGAAGGGGTTGTGACATGATGTACACGGGAGGTTTGGCGGGGTCGTAGGGTTTCATGTATTTGTGGTTGGTGATGGCATGCTTTTTGCTGATGACGGAGATACCTCTTGTTCGGTAAACATGAACGTGTCTGGATCGGTGTAGAGTTCTAGGGTCATATCGGTCTGTTTAAGCATGGCGTCCCAGAAGAGTCCCGGTGAGGAGTAATACCAGAGGGGATCGAGTTGGTAATGGATTAAGCCTCTGCGTCTGAAATTTTCAAAGACGTCTGCGAGCAGGAGCACATCCGTTTTGAGATAAACGTCGTGATAATCAGGCAGGGTTGTGCAGCCGAATTCGTTCCATATCTTGTTCGCGTACTGATATTCATCATAGCTAATTCCTATCAGGCTTAGATTGGAATAAAAGTCTTTTTGGGGTGGTAGCGATGTTTCGTCGAAGCTTGAGGAGGAATCGATGTGCTCGTAGGGATAAACTTCTTTTTGCTTGAGAAGATCGGCTTTATCACTAAATTCCTTTTCGAGGTGGGTGAACTGAGGACAGGTTTTGGCTAGTTCTTCTTGCGATGTCGTTATGAACTGAAACGAATCGATGAATCGGAAAGGTCCAATGGTCACTGGCATATACTTTTCAAAGTTGTTGGGGATGCATTGGAACTGAGTTCCCACTTTGGCCATAATCGATTTGACGCGAGAATTACTGAGCGCTGCCACGATGAAATGTTCATCGTATCCTAGTAGATTATTGCTATCAACGGAATGAAGTCTGGATCTTTGAAGTGTAGGTTACAATCGGCATGAGCAGCTGCTCGATATTGACCGGTGATATGGCAATGGTCTCTGACTTTGTTACCATGCAGCTTGAAGTACTCTTCGCAGATGTGACATCGCTGAGCTGACTTGTGTTGTCTAAATTGTGCTTTGGTGGGTGGAATGATCGGTACTGGATTTTTTTCGGATGTTCTTGATACGTTTTAATCTCTGTTTGAGTTGCTCAAAGAACCAAGGGATGCAATCCTCTCCGCGATACTGATGATACGTCCAAGAAAAGCATTCATCGACGGAACAGTAGGTTTTATAGCCGATCGAGCACGAGACATGTTTATGTTCCACCTGGGTGAAGAATGGTTTGGATCTGGCTAGGGTCCTTCTACTTTTTCTTGTTTGGCCTCGCAGTCAAAACGATATAAAACGTGTGCGCGTACTTTTTGTAGTGGTGTTCGAACTGTAGTGTTCCCTCCCGTGGCATTTAAAAGACGTGTAGTTCTTGACATTATCCTGACGAGAGGTGATCCTGTATTCGTTGGGATTGAGGAAAGCATTGCAAGCAGAGGTAGCAGAAATAACCATGATTTTTATGTTGTTTTCATCAACAATTCGTATTATTTTGTTCCATGGAATGATTGACGGTGGTAAAATTATATGCCTTATAGACTCTCCTTATGAAATCAAAAGAATTTTTCAAACTGTTCCTTTCATTGGATAACATAAAAAAATTCTTAAATTAGTAGCATTAACAATACAACACACACACACACACACACACACACACACACATATATATATATAAAGAGAGAGAGAGAGGGATATATATATAGAGAAATAGATATTTCTAATGACTTTAATGTATAGGAGTATGGTATTGTATAAACGGTACACTAGTATAATATACTGTTGCGGTTTTATGACCTTTTAGTAAGTAGCAAAAAGAAAGTGTAACCAACAAGTTTTGTACAGTTGAACAAATAATTTATTTCCCGAGAATGCAAAGTAAAATTTAACTTATAATATTGTGAATTATATCCCAAATAATCCTAAAAGTTCTGTCACAATTCTAAAACTATAAAATATTTCGAATGATTTCCGAGTCTTTAATGTGTTAATTTACCAATAGTCTTGAATGACATGATGTACCAACAGTTTTTATGTATCACAATGATATAATCCAGAATATCTTTGAATAAATCCTCAATAATCTCAAAGTAGTGTTTGAGTCCGAAAAGTCGATGAAAACTTTGTACTTCCAATGAATAATGTAAATAAATGATTCTTTACACATTATAACTGAACACAACTAAAGTGATTCCATATTGATATAAAAACACAAATGAAGTCAAATCGTTTTTATATGCATCCCCACTTGACCTATATTGCAATAGCATTTTCGGATGGAAAATTAAACCAAAGTGTAAATATGTTCGCTTCCAGAAGCTCCTAGGGTCATAATCAAGGCGAGGTCTTGAACTAAAATTTAAGTAAACCTCAGTATATAACTTACAAACAAGACGTAAATCAGTTAAACTCTATCCTCATTGATGGACAAAGGTCAAACACACATTACGAATTAAATATGCATAGCAATATAAATGATTGTTTCGGTGATATAATATTATACTCGTACTACAAATGCTTGTGAGCGGTAATTATCACGAGAATTAGGCGATTATGGATTTAATGATATATGGAGAATCTAGTAAACTTTCATTTATGAAACTAGTTTAATAATACTGTATGCAAAGAGCTGCTTGCAGATGAGAACTGTTCTATACAACGACCTGCTCTCAGCTTGTACCATTTCTTTTTATTATCAGAGTTTCAAAATCTTGATATCATCTTTATATTTTGAGATTAGATATTCCACGACCTAAAGAGTTCATGATCATCTGCATTGAAGGCAAACAACAAAAACCATGTCAAGAGCAGCAAACAGCCATTCAAGGCGAAGAGGCTAGAGTCGCGAGACAAAATAATCATGATAAATCAATACAAATGTTGCCATGGAAACAGAAAAATATGATGTTAATTTATCTCCCACCTAGAGAACTTTACTAGAGAAACGTCTCAGTACAATAACGACACAGGTGAACTTAATTTTCTGCATCTTTATAAATCTTTCTTATTGAAATAAATAACAGAAACAAGTTGAATAATGTTTGCAAAATACAGACTTCATTTTTGTGTATAACGTACTATTTTCATATGACTTTGTTATTGATAGTTGTGACTTTGTAGTTTTACTGTTAGTATACCTTTTGTGAGGAAGAATGTACACAAAGTGTTGTTAATAGCAATATATGCTCTGCGCATCTCAGTTAAAAATTTTAAAATGAAGAAAAATACACAAAGTATAAATGATATTGCTTTGCATAGTAAACTTTATTTGTAGAAACTACCACTCTGTTTTCTTTCAGGCTGATGGACCAAGAGCAATGCATCTTGTTGCTATAAGTGCATATTCACAGTGAAACTCAAATACTTGCCTCCGTCGCTGCCACAAAGCGGCAGGCGTCTGACTTTCTGAAACATCTTTATCTAATTATTCTCTTGTTCAACATCACATGGATGAGTGATTTAAATATAATTCAGTGAGTATTATGCATTTTTGTCTCAGTGTCACGTATATCTAACAATGCCCTTATTTATTTTTGTTACAAGCTGCGGGTCTGCTTGAACAATGGATATGTATTGATACTTGGGATCTAACATGTTTTGCTGAGTACAGTTACTTGCAGCTGTGCGATGCCATAATTGAAACCACCGGTAAAAAATATTTTACAGCCCACATTCCATCCAGGAAATGGAATTTATAAATCCTCTGTGGTGAACAAGATTTGTCACGTATATTTATGATTTTAAATTGATCCTAATAATTGAAAACATCGAAAGAAGGTGTCTGCGAAGGGAAGAAAAATCTTCAAAACAAAAATTATTTAACGCGATTTCAGATTTGAAAATGTTTGAAAAAGATTCAGTTGACTTTAATATAGTGTTTGGCGCTTGGGGAGTGTAAAATGCAACATTCCTGGCATATTGCTCTTTCATCCATACCAATATTATTTAATGGGCTGTTTGGTGTATATTGTAATTCTCTGTAATTAATCCAACATACTTTGATTTCTCTTTGATAAAGACATTCACTGGCATTTATACTGAATACAAACCTGGAATTATATTATTGTGATTCAACAAAAGACTTTTGACACATCAACACTCTATAGGCTATAACAGACACGTCATAGCCTTCAGATTTTAGATTTCCTCATGACTTGTACTGAGTTTTAGTCAGGACTTTAAATTATTAGGACTTGTGTCTGTAATTCTTGGATTATTTTGGGATGTAATTGGCAATACCGAAAGTTCTTTTTTCTCATTTTCATTTGATATTTTAAAGTTAATTCAGAAGGAGTCTTTAAGTTCTGCACCAAAACTATATTTACCTCAAGGGCGAGTTACTTTGTTCACTTTTCTATGAAAATGAAACTTAAATGTTTAAAAACTATATTAACGTTTTATAGTTTTCATTACTTTTATTTTATTTTTGTCAGACATTATAAAATTTCAGAAATATTGAGACGTGGGATTTTATGCACAATGCTTGAATAAAAAAATAAGTCAGCTGACTTTATTTTCACTTGATACAAATAATTTTCAAGAAACTTTAAATGTGTCGTCTTTAAAGTTAAGACAAGGTAACTTTTATCGTGAGTGATCTTAATTTGGATAATATTCACAATATCAAAAATTGTATACCAGATGTTTTGTACAGATTTTGTTCTTTTTGCCAATATACTACATTCATATTTTGTCTTAAGTAACATTTTTATCATGTAATATTATGAAACAAATGCACGCGGGACGTGTGTAAGATCTACAACAAACTTGACAATAAGCAAGCGAAACTGTCATATTGTATACAAGACCCTCAAACAAACGTCCAGTAGAAAACCCATCACCATTTAAATCTTTGTTTTAACAAAGAATACAAATGATATTTGAATGTGAGGAGCATGCTTGTTCTGAATATAGCTTATCTATTTACACTCAATATCACATGCCAATTTCATCATTGTCATAATCCTCCTCTTCCTCCTCCCATCATCATTATCATCATCGCCATCATAGTCGTCGTCATCATCATCTCTGTCGTTGTTGGTGCCATGATCCCTATTATCCACTTAAAAAAAAAAAAAACATGTTCAGCTGGTTTGAAAGTTCCACTAGCTTTCTAATGTTTGTTCTGCCATTTATGTTTTGGAATATAACCTCCCTACATAATGGACATGACTGTTGAGTTGATCACCAGTCTCGAAGAACTCGATTAAACCCCTCAAAGCACTGACTGTGAAGATCAGCATATACGACCAAATCAATAAATGTGGTCCGAGTGAGCAAATAGGCAAAGCATATCAACATTAATATTGTCACAGTATGCCACCAAGAAAGATTAATTAATTTTGAAGTTATATACAGTAGGATAAAAATAATGGGATGGTAGCTAATAGAAGACTGTTATACTGGAAAGTGGAGTCCTTTTGATGCCAAATTCTGAACACTTTGTTGACAAATATTGATGACAATGCCAACGAATACATATGGCATAGCAAGGAAATAGAAACACAAAATCTGACTTCGTTTCTACTTCAGTGCCCCGAATAGAAATAATGAAGCTGGAAGAAAGAAAATAGTACATTTTAAAATATACATGTAAATTATAGAAAGTGAAGAGAATATACTTAGGTGCAATGACGATGACACTCTGCCTTGTTAGCATTTAGGAAATAAGTACTTATTTATCTGCCCAACTGCATTTATGTTAATGAATTGTTAAATCGCTCTATTTGTCTGACTGTACATGTTTCTCTCAGCATTTCTGGGAAGCAAAGGTGGGAAGATTTATTAAGCATTCACTAGTATGGTCTAATCCTGAGGGTTGTATTTTGAGCTCTCAGAAATTGGCGGTCTAACCTAATATTTTCAAAGTATGTCTAGATTAGAATGAATGTTATGTGTCTGGCAACCAATGATAAACCAAAACAAATTAGATCTGGTACACAAGTAGGCAAAGAAGGTTGCTACGAAACGATCCTTCTGAATGGAATAGATACACCAATGTTTCAAAATCCGTGCAAATCTATCAGTTTCCTACGGCAAAGTATCATCAGATGTTACAGAAATATAATGTTTGATTTATAAATGATTATTCCAGATATGAGGAAAGCAAAATGTAGCTAAATGGTTCGATAAATGAAACTATGGATAGTAACTGAATTACAGCACACGAAATTAGAATTTGCTTTAGATTTCTCCATTAAAAGAAGTTTCAAATTTTAAATTATCAGCTAGGCTAGTCTCATTCAAGTCTTTCCCGAAATATATTTTATACTATAAAAATATCCAGGTCAAGATGTCCTACTGACAAAGACCGTTGACCTCTTAGTCGTTTTCTAGCTTTCAGAAACATTGCACTACATTCGTAAGTAACTTTCTATCAGACTAAATAGAGAAGTTCCTAATGGGAATTTTAACATTTGTTCAATGCTTGGCACAAAATTTCGTTTGGTGGGATTGTGGTAGACTTTTGCATATAGAGTACATCCTTAGACAACCCAGCACCCCTACCCCTGCCTTTTCAAACGCTTCTCTTCATTAAACTTATCTTTACTGACCTTTACGCAGAAAAACACAATTTTACTTTTTCGTAAGTAGGTAAATAAAAGATATTGGTAGACGAAAACTTTTAAAAGAAGAGTAAACTCAGTTGAACATCTATACAAATCAGGTCCCTTTTGCAGGTCATTGCTGATATTTTTATCAATGAAAGTATATGTAGAAGTGGTATCCTGCTATAACTGTATTGACCTGCCTCTAAAATAAATGATAAGGTACAAGTTATATAGACGATGAATGCAAAACATGCCCATAATAACTAGCAGAAAATGTGATACCTCCATATCACAGGACAAAACAGGGTCCGATAAGTATCCAATGTTCAGAGTGTGGTGAGAACAACATCCAGAGATTCATTAGGACGAGAACAGGCAAGTACAATCCCACCTCTAGTATATACGGGATGTGTTGGCGATCTAAGGTTAAGAAAAAATCCTCTGATTCTTTCCATTTTGTCGTTAAAGTCCATTACTGTAATAATAATAATAATAATAATAATAATAATAATAATAATAATAATAATAATATGATGCACTAAGAAAGTTAAATACTATCTAAATGAAACCTTGAGAAAATCTGCACCTTCATTTATGCCACTACAAAGACAGTGATAATTTGACAAAGCTCTAGTGTATGCTTTATGTACGCTGCTATACAGATATGTATTAACTCTCATCTGTATGAGCTATGTTGCGAAGACAACGTTGAACAATGAGGATCTGCCATAGATATGTATATTATACACAAGAGGGTTTAGATGCACTGAAAAAAAAGAGACGAGTGGGCGGACGATTCAAAACCCCATGAGAAAATAAAACAAAACTGAAAAGGAGCCTGAACAAAGTGATATAAAACCTGAAACCAACAGATATTAAGAGCTTAACAACGAAGAAAGAACCAAGGTTTTTCCAAGCAACCATGAGACCACCACGTTCTGAAGTGTGACAGATATGCAGGGTATTCAAACACATGTAGCAGAATAGCTTGAAAATAACAAATTTGAAACAATATGTAAATCTAGGATATATAATTTGGGTGTAAGGATTAATCCGAGTATTAGAAGATTGGTCAGGTGGGTTAAAAGTACAAATATTAGCCTATGACTTCCGTAATCGAATATATGTGACCATGGTTGTCATATTTTAACTGTTCAACTCGTTTAAAAGGAAATATTTTGGATGACATAAAGGTATATATGTAACAGCCTACCTTGATTATAACCATTCTTTCTGAAGTCATATCCAAGAACAACAGAATGGTAGACCACAAATATGCTGGTAAACCGTCAGACTTTAATACCAATACATTAATTAACTATTACTAAGTATGAGAAAATTAAATTGCCTTTGAAAAAAGTCATCTCCAGCAAATTAAAATCGATGATTGATTGATTGCAATTACAAACATACGACACAATGAGTTAACAAATAAGTATACAATGGAAGGCTCCCTGGCGAGACGAACTCCATGGATTTTGCCTTAGTGTTAGCGTTCATTCTTTAATTAGGTTGGATTTATTTATTTATTCAGATTATTATTCACTGGAAACAAAGTGCTCAGTAATCTTCTTGGACAAAAACATCAGTTTGGAATTATAGCTTATTCAGACAAGGACATTTTGGATTATATTATTGTGATACATCAAAAGACTTAATACATCATCATATGCTATTGACACATTAGCACGTTCGAGGCTACAGGCACGACAACACATTCAATATTGAAATTTATTTGGGAAACCACTGCGATTCAGTTGGAACATCATACATTGGTCTTGTGATAGAATTTTTATGGTTATTTGGGATTTAATTCACTATACTATGATTTTAAATTTTCACTTTGAATTCTAGGGAAAGAAATTATTTGTTGAAATTTACAAAACTTGTTGGTTTATATATATATATATATATATATATATATATATATATATATATATATATATATATATATATATATATATATATATATATATATATATATATATATATATATATATAATCAAAGCACCACGATGCTTTATCATAATTAGTCATTCAAAATTCTGATCAATTAGTCATTAGTGACCTACACTTCTTACATGAATAGAACATTTGTCATTATATATCGCTGCAGATAGCAGTAACAGTAATATGCCAGCCCACAAGTATTTGAGTTGAACTGTATTTTTAACAATAAATGAGTATATATTGCTTTATGTTACTGCATTGTGACTCTCATCTAACTCCACCTCCACTCCCCCCTTATGACTGCATGGTAATAAATAATCCGAAAATAAACAAGTTAACTTATCTAACTGACAACAAACAATGAACACCAAAGGCGTCACATCACATATTAAGCAATCAGATGCCTCAAAGATTTGCCATTTAGTTAATAAATTAAATGGGAATGAATGTGAATCCCAAAACTGCTCATGATACATTGGATTGGCTAAGGAATTTACTCTCTCTCTCTCTCTCTCTCTCTCTCTCTCTCTCTCTCTCTCTCTCTCTCTCTCTCTCTCTTTAGTTTGCTAGATCCTTGAACTAATATGGATAATAATGATGAGTTAACTCATCCTGCGATACATTTGCAATGGCCAATTGCTTCAGTACTATCAGCTATATGCAACTCGTGTCGCTTCTCGGATTGGTCTTGGGATCTGATTACATTGACATTGATGATGCTGTGTTCACTTGTATGCATCCATTCACTATGAAATTAATTATATGCAACAAAGAGGTTTGCAAGTCCTTGTGTTTTCGCGAGTATATAGTCTTGAAGAGTCATCTATATACACGTAGATTTGTACACATTGTAACTCTAGTCACATAGGAAAACCGTGGACAGTGTAGGACAAATTCCGGGGGACCACAACGGTCAGGAGGTCCACCGTTGTTTCAATTTGTGATTCATTGGAGCCTACTGGATAATTTTTCCTAGGGCCCACAAATCCTTTCTGCTGCCCTGGCCCTCTCATGCTTTTTGTGCTCATATCTACTTTTCTGTTTTAGGCAGGTTATTGCACTATTAACTTACGATTTTTAAACACACTATTTCTGTGAAGGGTGTACAGACGGCAAACCTTTACAAATTTGTTTGAAACTTCTTCACGAACATACACTATGTTAATGACGATCGCTTAAAAGTTGCCCTACGTTGATTGCGCATGCATTAAATATTGTAATGGAAAAACCCAGATTCGACTTCCTGAAAAAGGTCTATCGAGAAATCAGAAGGGAAGCGATGGCGAAATCGACAACGTCCTGCATGGTCTGACACGAGGAAAGCGCTCTTAACACAATTATATCCTAGTTATTTCGAAAATTAAATTACTGATCAATATGCAAAACCAACACCAACACTACTACTGCTACAACAACCACCACCACGACTACCATTACTAGCACCTAGAGCGTGGAGATTGTTCAATAGTGACAGTCGCTCTTTAGTACCCAAGGTATATTTCCATATCCAACATGTATACAAAATGACTTTATTGTAGACGTATCTTAAAGGGCTAAGAAATTGGTTTGGAACAGCGAATGAATGAGTGTCCCCCTAAACAATTGAAGCACTTGTGCTGAAAATTACATGAAAATCCTGATGAACAGCAACCGCTATTGTGGTAACTAAAACAAACTCCCTTCAGATACTTAATATTTTGTTTTGTGTGTAGTTGTTATGACCCGACTCTAGCACAACCTTCATGTAGAGTTCTAGATGCGTGGTAGCCTATTTAGCTTTCCCGTTTGCAACCAACTGTCTAAAGTTTTCCTCATAGTACCTCCAATTAGCGTGTCTCTCCTCAAGTTTAAGGACAGTTTCCATGTGGTAGGGAAGAGAGGTACCAACCTGGGAATATTTTTCACATAGGACACTAGTGAACCTGCTCAAAGCGAGAATCCACCGTCCTATTGTGAGCTGGAAGTTCCTAATTTTTGGGTGCAAGTGAAGCCGTGGTTTCCACAATGGCGCAGGAGACCATAGATGCTGCTGGTGTGTTGTCTGTTGCTACGGAGGGTCCAAGTTGAAACCCAGTTTGTGGACTATTTTCCGTGGACGGCCTGAGCATAGCTACCAGCTGATCAAATTTGTTATGGATCTCCGGTGTCACTTGGGTGGTAATCCTGACGGAGACCTCTTGGGTTATAATATTAAGAAGATGGAGGTCCATCCAAGCCCCTTCGCTGGATGTTACAGGTTGAGGGTTGGCGGCCGTTGGCGTTGATAATGGTGCCTTCTTTCTGGGCCTCTTCACCGCCTCTTGGATTTTGGACCTTGATGGCCTGGTTCTCTTCACTGCCATTTGCGACACCGCCGCAGCTTTCTTTGTAGGGGGCATTCTGTAAGGAATACTACAAAAAGTTAACAATTACATAAATGTCAGTGTATTATAACTACGTTGCAAGTGCATAACCCTTACTGTAATATTATGAACATCACTGTTCACTGTAGTGAGATGAGGCACGAACTGGTAATAGTAAGAAATGAAATGAAAAAAGAAATAATTTGACCATTATGAAAAATTATGGGGCATTAAACTCGCGTCCACTATCCGTCAGAGCACGTCGAACGGCGAATCCTGAATTCTAGTTTGTAGTACCCAGTTGTGTTAACAGGGAGAGAAAGGCGCCTGCCACTGTAGTTGCACCTCCAGCGCCAGCAGCTATATCAGCTATATTGTATTTCTCAGCGTCTGCACCACCAGACGTGTCCATGATAGAGTTGTCAGCTTCTGTGTCTGCAGCACACCAACAAGAGCTGCAAGTACTCCTGTACGAAATTCGTTGATAACCGTCCATCCTGTGTTGGTATCTCTGAACCACCACGTGTTGGTGGCATACGATCTCATGTAGGCATCGCTGTACATGAACAAGTTTTGGATTGTGCTAGACTGAGATAAGAATCCATTGATTTCATCGACGTTTCGATTGTTCAGTTGGTATTGAACCGACTTGAATAACGACTATCCGTTATTTTGGAGAGTAATCTGTGCATTGGCTGGATGGTTTGCACCTGCTATAGTCTGTATTTTTCCGCGGACCTCCAAAAAGGACTTATGATGAAGCAGATACACATCTTCTTCGAGCGTCTCATTTTTCGATGATGTTGGTGTCCTGATACTCCACGTACTAGTACTCGGTGGTGGAGTCATCCAATGGAGTATCGTCGTTGAGACGAAGGTAATCAGGAGTGAATCTCGAATACATGATGTTATGCTATATGTATGTGGTAAAATCGTGATAAAAATTACCAGAATCGTTTTAACCATTACATGGACATGATCGCGTCAACAGATGGGGCAGGCAAGCTAACTTTTTTTCAAAGTCCAATAAAAGGTTTCCGGATCTCTCGCTGAGGACTTTAGACTTTTTTAAAGAGCAATCTTCACCTCCTGATAAAACTGGAGGGGCAAGCAGCGGCAACGTGGTAGTGACACAAACATTGTCAGTTGAAGGTCAGATCACAAGCGATCTCACCATGTCATCGCCTACTTCTGGAACAAGGTTACAGAATTCAAGACGTGTGTTGGAGTCGTTACTGGATTCAATACCAGAGCGACAATGATTTACCATTTTGGAGCAATGGACGGTTCTATTTGGATTGACAGAGAAGCCGCAGGAACTTACACGCCAATCGTGATTCAGACGGTGGAAGGATTTCGTGTCAATAACTCAAGTCACAGGTATTTGTTAGATGTCAACGATACACAAAGTAACCTGTGCCTAGTGGCCTCGATGCAAGGTCAGAAACTGAACGGACTTCTACCACATGGCCCACCACCGATACTACTCAAGCGATATTATATAGTCAGCTCACATCGTTTGGAGGCACTAAGTTGTTCATTACAGGTGGAACCATAACGTGAAATCTAGCCATGTCAGGATTTATGGTGACGGGTCTTCCTACGACGGGAACGCCTTCTCAAGACAGCGCTGTAATTTACAAGGAAGTGACCGACTATGCGTTGGCCAAGACGGGTGAATCCATGACGGGCGATCTCAACATGGACTACAATACAATTTTCATGCAATCTACCCCTGTCAACACTATTGACGTCGTCAACAAACTTCAACGACTTCAGACACGTTATACGCTGGAAACACCATCATAGGCTCATCGTTGCAGGAATTTTATGTATCCATCACCACAACTAAATATATCGAGTTTAGGTTTGTGGCAATCACAGCCGACCCAGCCAATCCCGGCTTGAGCTATTTTCAGATTTTCACTTTGGACGATCTAGTCTAATAATCTTGTATATCCATGGCGGAAATGTGTGGCTACGGAGCTGTACCAGGTGTTGTTCGACAATGAGTACAGGCAGGATCCAACATATAGAACACACATCCAACATGTGTTACAGCAGACGACTGGAGCACGTGCAGATATCAACGCGATGAGAGAGACCTCTAAATCACGCATTGTAGCCGCTTATGAAGTATGGAAGAACGATGACGTGAATCGGTCTCATATCTCAGTAGGGCACATGCATCAATGACAACTCATAGAGGCCATAGATCGATACTTGGCAGTTAATAAATTTTGCAACGACCGAGAGTCAGCACGGTTAGTCAAAACCATCGAAGGTATCGTCCAAAATATCGTTCAGGAGCTCATCCACGCGTTGTGGAAAACCTATTGAAAGCGGACATAAGAACATTGCTCAATAGTTGTCAGGTTTCTCCGATACACTATCCAAGGTCTAATGCAGCTCTGCTTGACCTCATCGAGAGCGTCCCAAGAGATCTCATCGCGATGTGATAAAAGGATCCTGCACATCGTAAGCTCAACCGCAAGTACAAAGTGATCGAAGGACGAGAGATCCTCACCCCGCACAGCACATGAAGCAACTGCGAGACCAATACAAAGTGCTCACGGGAAAAACCACTAAGCCTTCCAAGATCCTTCGACTTCAGCATGAAATCCTTAGTCGATCATGAAGAGCTACTATAGAGAAGAAACTACCCAAAATCGATCTGCGAGCGCTTCAACAAAAATTCGATCAGGTCATACGTCTTCCACCTCCACGACAAGCAAAAACAGCATATGGAGGTGCCGACATAGGATTTATTTACGATCATTCCAGCGTACTTCAGCGTGTAGTCGACCAAGCACTCCTGTAGCGGAAATTTTCATCCCACTGTCCAAGCAGAACTACGCGCACACACCGCCATCAAACTTGGAGTCGCCTTCAACATTCATCTGGTCAAGGATCTCAAGAGTATCGATGTGTGGATCAGATCCAAATCGTGTATTGCAGTGATGATTTCAGTCACATTATCGACATCGCCTGGTCATTTATCCAGCGTCGCATCAAAGAGCCGGAGTCAATTCTATTTCGTTTCAAACTTCCAAATTCACACCGCAACGTGGAAATAAGTACGTACCTCTTCCCAAATGCGTCCTGGCCACCAAGGCGTGCATCAACGTCAAAAACAGCGACGATTACTGTCTCGTTTGGGCTATATATTCTGAACTACATCCGGCTGAGGATAATGCCGATCGTGTCTCCAAGTACAAGCCGTATATTGATACCTTTAAAGCCACCGGAATACAGTTTTCAGCAGCGGTCAAAGACGTTCCTAAACTAGAATCGCTGAGCGAGAGACTTTTCATCAATGTGTTCGGGCTCGATGACAAAAAGGCAGACGATAAGCTGTTCGTGGTGTATCCGCCGTTGATCTCCAAAATAGCCTCACAACGTAGCATCCATTTATCAGGACCATTTCGTGTACATCAAAGACTTCAGTCGGCTACGTCGATCTCAGTTCACCCAGCATAAGAAACATGGCTACTTTTGATATCGTCACTTACAATGCTTTCTACAACCAGCACGACTTCACGACAACATCTCCTCGGGGATATTGTCAAGAATTACAGACGGTGAAAATGCCGCACAGTGACACACTTAAGTTTGAACATCACCACAAAGAATGCGCTCACATGTTTTACATCGCCTTTGTCTGTGAAGCAGCACTGGAAAAAGTAGAAGGACCCTCGCCTGATCCTAGCCGCTCTTTTACTAAGGTGGAACATAAACACATTCCATGCTCGATGATGTTTAAGGTATCCTGTTTCATCGATGAATCCCTGTCGTCGGAGTATAGTCAGCATCGTGGCGAGGATTGAATTCCGTGGTTTTTCGAGCGGCTCGCGATAGAATGGAAATGCATTCAACAGATACGAGAAAGCCAACACCGAACGCTTCTCTCACCACACAACAGCAGAGACAACACAAGACAGCTCAGAGGAGCTGCTCATGCCGACTGTAACTTACGCTTCAAAGACCCAGACTTCATACCGGTGATCGCTCATAATGTAAGTGGGTACGACAGTCATTTCATCTCGGCCGTTCTCAATCATCCACGAGTCAAACCGATTCTCTCCGCGGTGGGAACTAAGTTCAAATGTATTTCCAACAATTTCGAGAAGTACATGTCGATCACCATTGGGCCCTTCCAATTCATTGACTTGTTTCAGTTCATGTCAACGTTGCTGGAAGAACTCGCTAAACACTGTACTAAGTTTACCCATCTTGACAAGGAATTTGGTCCACAGTCCAATCTTCTCAAACAAAAGTGAATCTATCCCTACGAGTACATCGATGTTTACTCACGATTCAACGAAGCGTCGCTGCCTCCTCAAAATGACTTTTATTCTCATCTCAGTTTGACCGGAGTCACCGATGAGAAATACGAATACGTGTGCAAAATGTTGAACAAATTCAACTACCGTCACTCTCGGAGACTATCACGATATTTATCTCAAAACAGATGTGCTTCTGCTCGCGGATATCTTCGAAAACGAGTCATTTCCAACTCGACCCACTCTGGTATTTTTCCTCCTTTGAACTCTCGTGGGACGCTATGCTCATGCACACCGGAATGACCTTAGATCTTTTCACCGACCCGGACATGTTCATGTTCACAGAACAAATGATACGTGGCGGCATCTCCATCATCAGCCAAAAAAAAAAAAAACACGCTGTAGCCAAAAACAAATACATTAACAACTACGACCCAACCAAACCACCCGTGTACATCCTAAACCTGGATACACCCAATCTCTATGGATAGGCGATGTCACAGATGCTTCCCGAGGAGATTTTCACTTTATCACCCCAGAACAGATCCTGAAAGAAAGACAGGCAGGAAACGTCGACGACTATGGCTATTTCGTTGAAGTCCATCTTACTATCCAGAACATCTTCACGACGCTCACAACGATTATCCGTTCTGCGCTAAATTCATTCCCGTGGATAACTTGATGCTATCTCAGGAACAGCTGAGACAAACGAAGCAGTTCGGACTCGGAGACGCTAAGGTGAAAAAACTCATACCCAATCTCGACCAAAAACACACTACAAAATCCATTATCGTCTGCTCGAACACGCTCTCCAGCATGGACTCGTTCTCGACAAAGTGCATCATGTCCTAAAGTTCAAGCAATTTCCGTGGATGAAACCTTACATCGATCTCAACACGACACAACGTGCCAAAGCCACCACCAACTTCGACAAAGACTTCTTTAAACTTATGAACAATAGCGTCATCGGAAAAACCATGGGAAAATTTCCGATGTCGAAAAAACATCGAAATCGTTAACAACCAGCGACGACGAGATAAGCTCGTAGCCAACGATGCCTTTGTCAGCATGAAAATCTTTGACGAAGACCTCGTCGCCATCGAATCCAGAAAAACCAGTCTCTTGCTAAACAAGCCTGTCTACGTCGGCGCGGCAGTTCTCGATCTCTCCAAAATGCTCATGCTGAAGTTTCACTACGACTTCATCAAACACAAGTACGGAGAAAAAGCCACGCTTCTCATGACCGATACCGATTCGCTCGTGTACGAAATTCACACCGACGATGTCTACTCGAATCTACATCAACATCGAGAATTCTTCGACCTCAGCGATTATCCACGAGACCATCCAATCCACTGCTACGACAATAAGAAAGTCATCGGTAAGTTCAAAGATGAAACACGTGGAGTACCCATCAGAGAATTCATAGGACTACGCTCGTGTACTGCATCACACATAGTCAAAAAATTAGTCACTGCCAAAGTAGGCACACCACAACATTATACACAATCACTGCATGATTTACTACTCCATGAGAACCTTTCGATCACAACGACACCACATCTCCACCACCATCATTAACAAAAAAGGATTATGCCCCTTTACTGACAAACGATACAACACCGATGGCAATCACACACTCGCTCATGGGCACAAAGACATACAAAAACCACAGAGAGCGTTAACCCCACGATAACTGCGCCAGAACTGGCCATCGATCTCCACAGACAAGTGAGCCAAAAGCATAGGTGAGACATACCAGTGGCAAATGAGCCAGAACCCCCATTTCTTCCTTACCACCACCGTTATCTAAAGAAATTACGTAAATTATATTTACTATCGGTAGAAGTACATACAGGATTTCCTGCGTCTAGATTGTGGTTCATATACGTAATTAAGGTCATGTACATTGCTGTGAAATTTCAATCTGATAATCAGGAGTGTATGAGGATTTACTGGTAGACCCATGAAGACTAAACCCCCCAAGCTCAAATATTTAGATTGTACTCATAATTTTCAAAGATTTTCTCTACTAGTCTCTTGGTTTCTTCGTTTCTGTTTGGGTTTTTTTTCGGGGGGGGGGGGTGAAAAGAAAACAAAACAAGCTAGCTAGAAGCAAGAAAGAGAGACAGAAGGAGAGAGAGAGAGAGAGAGAGAGAGAGAGAGAGAGAGAGAGAGAGAGAGAGAGAGAGAGAGAGAGAAAGGAAATAAGGAAATATGTACAGAATATGAAAAAATTACTGACTTAACGGAGGAAAAGATGATTAATATTTGATAATTTGATGCTGAGTCAAACAGAATTTATACGAATGTTTTGCTTCACATTATTCGTACTTCAGCAATCTCGCACATTCACATTACATTGAGAAACACCAATATGAGTATATGGTATTATATTCGGCATCATGACTTGTGCCATGAACAAATTCTAACAAAACTTATTTTTATTTCCTACTGGCTAAAGACTGACTTGTCGGATTTAACTATAACGAGGTTAATTGGAGGAAAGAAACGGTATTATTCTTTGGTTACCATATAGACAGTTCCCTATTATGCTTCATACCAACAGTGATGCTAATACTAGTTGTGGCAAAAGTAGTTGTGTAATAGTAGCAAGAAACATAATGAAGGCAAATATTTGAACTGAATATAAGCAGTCACATATCAAAGTTGTTACAAGTTGTTAATGAAATTAAAATCAATGCACACATGATTACAATCTGACAACAAACATATTTGACATAACACTTTTAAAGCAATCAAATTATAACATGATTTCTAGCACTCCCACTTGATATAAAACAAAATAACCACTTCCGAATGAACAAATGTTGATAATTTCAAATGTAAGTTCACAGTTAAATAAAAGATAAAATGTACAAACACAGATAAACAGCTAGAATCTCTTGCCCATTGTAAAACCACGCATAATATCTGCATGAAGCCTTTTATTGTTTTCTTGCGTCCCCGATCTAATCTGGTGAAATGTCATCTGAGCGTTGGACTACCCACTAATAAACACTTACATCTATATTGTTTTCTGTGTTAAAAAAGAAATATATAATAAATATATGTATGTGTTTACATACCTGATTTCAAACCTGTTAGATCGACTTAATAACATCTTCAGTGAATAATTCGAAGCAAAGTGAGCGAGCCGACAGCGAAGCAAGGTGAATTTATACCGCGTAAACGGGGATGCTGATTTTCGACTGATACACAAAGGGTTGTAAGTGGAGCAGGACGTGTACATCGTTGTATATAGCATGATCAGAAAAATACCAACCAAACTGGGAGATGCTCAGATACGCTTATTTCAAGGTTGTTATCACTTTGAAAGGTCGTGGCAGTCCATTTTAGCCACTATTACAAAACGGGGACGTCTCCATTTCGAGGTGTGTCCCCGGTCTGTTAGTGTGTATTCACACTGGTCCCCGTTTCGCAGTTTTAACAACCACACACACACACACACACACACACACACACATAACCTAAGCCTTTGTACAAGTCAATGTTGAGTCATGTGGATTTATTTCGTCTTTCTTGTCTAAATGTTATCTACACTTGTCTAGTTTTAAAGCCGATATCGTGAAAACACCTATTTATCGATTTCTTATATCGTGTGCCTTATTAATGAAGCAACGCTTTCTCGAACTGAATATCTGTGCTCACCGCAAATCCTTTCTACCCTAAGAAGGTGCTCGCATAAGAAAAATGAAACAAGAAAGAAGCATTGACTTTACCTTAAATATTGTTGTATATTTAATTGTGAATACTTATGGTCACAACAATTAATAATGTTTTAAATTGCATCTCAAGAAGCTTTATTTAGTGGAACAGTCGAATATTCCACATAGTAATCTATATAACTAGAAGAGAACATAATACACGCTAAATGGCTCAACCGTGATTTAGTTTCAGATATAACATTGAAATGAATTCTTAGGTTTATACTTTTACTTACAACTACCAATTTGGTGCGATTGGAGGAAAGTATAAAACGTAAAGGATTTGTAACGGAATTATATGAGATGACTAATCAACAAACTGTAATTCAATTTTGAAGCTTTTTGAGCTGGAATTGTTAGAGATTACTCTTGGATACTACCTTGCTAGAAGATGATTGTAGGTATTACATACCTAAGTTCATGGCTCTGTATTTTAAGCAAAAAATCAAACTCAAAGCTAAAATCAGCAGCCTTACATATAGTATAACTTCGATTGAAATTAAATTGGATTAATAGATTTTTTAGGATCTTCTAAACTGCGATTCTTTTATTAGGCCGCTTCATTTCGTTTGCTGTGAATTCATACAAATCGAGAATCGAAATAATATATGATCTATATCACATACGAAATAAGTACCGTACATTACGGATCCAATTGTAATATCTCGCGTGCAAGTAGTGATGGTTTGTAGGACGAACGTGCACTTGAGGTCTTACTACGGCTAAACAGGTCTAAACCTCCATTCTAATCTGCAGAATGCTGATATCCAACCCCACGCCCATTTCATGGTGTCGACGCTATTGTGTAAATTTGTCAGACTTAGTTTCAGGACATGTGACTGTCAGAGCGGTGACTTCTTTGCCCATCAAGTGTGTTCACTTTTTGTTAGGCAATGACTTAGTTGGATTTAAGGTTGTGGTTATTCCCTTGTTACTGACAATTATTGTCTGGATCAAAATGTTGTTCCTATTGAAAATGAAATCCCAGATTAATTCCATGCTTGTGCAGTTGCAAAAGGAGTTCTTGGGAATGAAGTTAATCAGAGTAGTATCCCTTTGGCTGACACATTTATTAGCCAGCCTTTATATGAGGTAACTTTTGTTCCTGATACTGATCACTGAAACGGTATTGATCACCGTGATCCTCTTTTTACCACTCATTGTCTCATTTCCAATCAAGGTGACAAACGGAAATCACTTGTCGTCGAACAAGAAAAAAATCCTGAGATCTCCTGTTTGTTTCAGAGGGCTATTAGCGAAGTTGATTTTACAGAGGTACCAACTTGCTGTTTTCTGAAAAATGAGGTCCTGATAAGAAAATGGAAACCATCGGAGGTACCCGATAGTGACGAGTTATCAGTGAGCTATCAAATCGCTCTTCCTAAGTCGTATAGACAGGACATTATTAGTTTAGTCCATGAAACTCCATTGGCTGGCCATCTGGGAGTCAGTAAGACTTATCACAAGATCACACATCATCACACATCATTTTTATTGGCCGAAAATTAAAAGTGATGTTTCCAAATAATGTAGAACTTGTTATACTTGTCAAATGGGAAGGTTTACTCGTTTTGAACTGGTTTTGGCCATATTGTTCATATCGACACTCCTGTCAGGCAGAAACAGAAACAACTGCCATATAAGTATGGTAAAGGAGTATTCAGTCAATTTAGTTGTACCAGTCCCACACTGTCATGATTTAAATGATGACGTGCACCCGGAATTTAGTGACTTTGGTTCAACCAGTCTTCAAAATTCAAAAATACTAAAGAATCTGGACTTTCATATCTACAGCCACAGGGCAAGAATGAATTAAATCAACAAATATGTGCATATGAGCACTTGTTCCCGGATGTTGTAACTCGAACAAGCAAAATATAACATGATGTTGAAATTGTGGATTCTACACCTGTTAAACATTATCCTTACGGGATGAATCCTCTCAGGCAGGAATCTTTTAAATGGAAATCAAATATTTGTTGGACAAAGACTTTATCGAACCGAGTTAAAGTAACTGAGTTCACCGTCTATTCTTGTGTCGAAAACAGATTATACTTTACATATATGCACTGTCTACAGAAAGTTTAACTTCATCACCAAAACAAATTCATTTCCAATATCAAGAATTGATGATAATATTGACAAAATTGGAAATACAAAATGTCAGCAACATCCAACTGTTTAAATGATTCTGCAAATTCCATTTAAGGATAGAGCACAAGAAATTTCAGCCTTTGCAACTCCAGATGGACTCTACTAATATAAATGAGGCCATTTGGTATAAATAATTCTCCCTTTACATTCTAACGTTTAATGAGCATGGTAACATCTGGTATAAATGGCTGTGATGACTACAACGACGAAGTCTTTATATACAGCGACACCTGGAATAATCACCTGGAAACTATCTGGAAATTCTTTGTTCCACAAAAATACAATGCTGATCGATGATAAATCCTATTTGGTTGACAAATGAACCTTTGCAAGTTTTACTGGTGAAGTTAAAAGCCACAACAAATTCCGACTATATTTATATCCTCTTTCTCACACGTTATTTTTTTTACTTCTATCATTCAGAAATAGTTTAGACAGTGGCTGGCAGCAAGCTGTAAATTACTAGCTGTTTGTGACACGTACGCAATTATACCTAATGCCTCAAAACTCATTTTTGCCGCATACTTAGTCGCATGGCATGTATTGAGTTTCTGTTGTACCAAATATCGTTATCTGTTAGTTCTACTTATTACATTTTGTGAAGTTTATTAAATCAGCCTTGAATGATCAGTGGTCCAGCACCGAAATATCACCATAGTTCAATGTCCTTGTTCCTTTTGAAGTAATAGTTATTTTTTAATGCTCTCTTAATAATACAAGATTTCAAATTTTGGTTTCAAACTTTGATAAGTGGTCGAGCTGAGACACTGAGGAATTATGTGGTACGTTTGTTTTTATTCATACCATGCAATGAAGTTAAAGAAAAGAAAGATTTTTTCTGTGACTGCATTGTTTTAATGTATCAGAAACATCATTGACATAAAATGTATTATATCATTAGCAGATCTGTACTACTGTAGCACTGTACTTTTTAAAAGTTTATTGGTCTTATGCAACGCTTTAACTTTAAAAGTTTAAAGTTCATAACTTACATTAGGAGAAGAACCACTGATGTATTCATAAATATCAAAGGAAAATATAACACAAAGAAGAAAGTTTGTTCAGAGAGGAAAAAAATTTTAGCTATAGACAATATAGAATTGCATTTGCTTTATTCACCATATTATATAGTATATCTTCTGCTATATAAGATTAATATGTAATATGGAAAATATAAATGAATAACATTCACATTATAACAAACTTTAGTACTAATTGGCAAACTCCCCCTCTTTGTCAGTCAGATTCTACTTTTTTGGCTAATCATTCTGCATTCTGTAATTCCTCTGGACCAACATACATGTACAAAGGCGAAAATTCATAACTGATTCTTATTATTTTGTTCACGGGAAGATAAACTGTAATGAAATATATGCCTTACACTTCCACTTGAGAAATCAAAAGAATCTATCAAACTGGTATAGTATGTGACTATATACAGTGCACGTTTATTATAGTTTTATGACTCCATAGTCTTCAACAAAGTAACAAAAAGAAAGCGAAACCTAAATGGTATGTAAAATACATATAATAATTAATCTCCCTATAATACAAAGTAACAATATAAAAGGAACTTACAGTATTGTGAAGTAAGTCCCAAATCATCCTAAAAGTTTTATCACAAGTCGAAGCATATAAAATATTCTAAATGAATTCCTGGTCTTGAATGTGCAGATCTACTAACAGTTTTAGATGAACTGATGTACCAATAGCATTGTTGTATCACAATGATATAATCCAGAATCTTTTTCAATGAGTCCTGAAAAATTCGAAAGTAGTGTTTTAGTCCGAAAAGCCAATGAGCACTTTGTAATTCCAATAAATAATTTAAGTAAATGAATCCTCTCAAATTATATCTGAAGACAACTAGAAGTGATTCCAGACTGATATTAAAATAGGTATGAAGATTTTGTTGACAAAACCTCTCTTATATAAAATCCCTACTTCGCATCTATCGCAATAGCATTTTATGCAAATATTCAATCATCTTAATGGAACATTACACTGTGCTGTAAAAAAAAATGGCTTCCAGAACCTTCTAAGATCACAAACAATGCTAGGTCTTGAAATATGATAACAATATTCAGGATATTTTCTTTGACATAATATTATACCAGAAGTGCAGCTCGACAGCGGTAATTAGCACCAAACTCGGAAGATCATGGAATGTGCTCATTTAATGACACATGGAGTATTTTGTCCATTTTCATTTGATATGGAATACACGAAACTATACAATGAGCTGCTTGAAGGTGAATACTGTTCTCTACAAAGACCTGCTCACAGGTTGTACCATACCGTGTTTATTATACGAGTTTCATAAGATTCATGTCAAATTAACATGCGCTGGAGATTCTATATGCCACGACCTAAAGATTGCAAGATTTCAAGATTTATTGATAAAACTCAACAGCTGTATCTTCGATATGTGAAGCAAATATAATACGTTTCAGTTGGATAAAGCAACTGTAGCACATGGAAGGAAACAGATTAACTTTATGGCAAAGCATGCTAAATAAGAATATTTATGAACAC